>JARYGA010023870.1:0-69474 GCA_030545235.1 Helianthus tuberosus | reverse complement strand
GGACGCATCTGGGTTCCACTTTATGGAAACTTACGCGATCTTGTTATGGATGAAGCGCACAAGTCTCGTTACTCAGTACATCCTGGTTCGGATAAGATGTACCATGATCTCAAGACTACATACTGGTGGCCTAGTATGAAAGCCCACATAGCAACTTACGTTAGCAAATGTCTGACTTGTGCGAGAGTCAAGACTGAATATCAGAAACCATCAGGGCTACTCCAACAACCAGAGATCTCGAAATGGAAATGGGAGCAAATTTCCATGGATTTCATTACTGGTCTGCCTAAATCTCAACGCGGAAACGATACCATTTGGGTGATCGTGGATCGACTGACCAAGTCTGCACGTTTTCTGGCTATCAAGGAAACGGATAAGTTTTCTACCCTAGCAGACATCTACCTAAAGGAAGTAGTATCAAGACACGGAGTGCCAACCTCCATCATCTCTGATCGAGACTCCCGTTTTACATCTGAATTGTGGCAAGCTATGCACAAGTCTTTTGGTTCTCGATTAGACATGAGCACAGCATATCATCCACAGACAGATGGGCAATCTGAACGCACCATCCAAACCCTTGAAAACATGCTTAGGGCATGTGTGATTGATTTTGGCAATGGTTGGGAAAAGCACCTCCCTTTGGTGGAGTTTTCGTACAACAACAACTATCACACCAGCATCCAGGCTGCTCCGTTCGAGGCATTGACGGACGGAAGTGTCGATCACCTCTCTGTTGGGCAGAAGTTGGTGACAGTGAAATCACAGGCCCAGAACTTATAGTAGATACAACCGAGAGAATTGCTTAGATACGGAAACGAATGGCGGCAGCTCGTGAACGTCAGAAAAGCTATGCTGATAAGCGTAGGAAACCACTCGAGTTCAAGGTTGGGGATCAAGTGCTACTCAAAGTCTCACCTTGGAAAGGTGTAGTTCATTTTTTCAAACGAGGCAAACTCCATCCGCGCTATGTCGGACCGTTCGAAATAATTGAGAAAATTGGTAAAGTCGCTTACAGGCTGAATCTACCTGAAGAACTCAGCAGAGTTCACAACGTATTCCATGTATCGAATCTGAAGAAGTGTCTGTCAGATGAGACCCTCATAGTTCCTCTCAAGGATCTCACTAGCGACGACCAGCTGCGATTCGTCGAAGAACCAGTAGAGATTACGGATCGAGATGTTAAAATTCTCAAACGCACCAGGATACCTCTCGTCTGAGTTCGTTGGGATTCCCGTCGTGGCCCAGAGTATACCTGGGAATGAGAAGACCAAATGAAACTCAAGTATCCCCAGCTGTTTAAGAAAAGTGCAACCGCTACTGAGGCTGAAGCCACTGCAGAATTTCGGGACGAAATTCCAAACCAACGGGGGGATGATGTGACACCCCAGGAAAACAACGCAACTTAACTAGCTTCCTCAGTAACCAGGTGCTAAATTTCGGGACGAAATTCTCTTAACAGGGGGATAATGTGACAACCCTCATAATTCCATGTATCCGTAAAATTTATTAATGATAATTAAAGTGCTTGATGATTGTGCTGAATCACTTAACTGCTTTCTGATTACTGTGTTATACTTACATGTGCTTGTTAACATACAAGGAATGTACAGAAAAGTTACTAAATAGTCCGGTATGCTTTCCTGAGTGTTTAAAATTAAAAACGTTACAAAAATACATATGTAGGACACTTACGGATTAATTAAGCACTTTAATGGAACAGTATCAAACCGAACAACCGGACATTACCCGGAACACCAAAATAATGCTAGAAGCATTGTTTCTATTTTTCTGAACTAATTATGGTTCCCGTACATCATAACACACTATAGTATTACATAAAACTTTAACACTTAACTAGTTCACTTACACTCCAACCATGAACCAACTAAATTAGTTGAAACCCAACTAGACCAACCCCCCCCCCCCCCAATCGGTTATGAACATGTGGGACCACCCCATGATTTTATTTAATTATTTAGATGATCTTGTCTAACATTATGAAACACTTTATCCAATAGTCCTTCACATCTTGGAGATTATAAGAAGACCCATAGGACTTGAACCACCATTCTCATTCAACACACTTCCAAACTCTCTCTCACTCTCTCCCCTCTTCTTGATCTTGGCTGCCCCCAAGAGCACCACCACCACCACCACTTGATCACCTTCAAGCATTCTAAGAGCATACAAAGGTGCTACGGGTCATACAACGAAGCTTGGTGTGATCGGAAGCTCAAGGACCTCTTTCATCTTCTTTTATCCACTACTTTTCCACACTTGAACTCCCCTAGCCTTGAGCTAGTGGTAAGAACTTAGATCCTTGCATTTTACATGTTGTTTTAGTGGTTAATAGATGTATTATGAAGAAAACATATGAACACCATAAGATCTTACACTTAAAACTTGAACATAAGCTTAAACAAGATGATACATGAAGAAATGATGTTAGAATGATGTTGTTTGGTGTATGATGATTATGTGCTGATATGAAGGACTTATAATCTGCTGTAAGTATCGTTGTTTATCGCTAAACATGTTAACGAAATCAATCGAGTGCACTTTAGAATGTTAAAAACTGAAAACAGAAGGCTGTTTGGTGACTACAGCCAACTTCAGTTGGCTGTAACAGGACCTTAATAAAACGAAAAATGTATTTTCTGAAGTCTAGATTTATGTATTATGAAATACAGTTCTAATGGCACTGGAATCATAATTTTTGGACTTCGTTTGCTATTTTTATAGGGTCGATTTGTAACAACAGCTAAAGCTGAGTTTTTACAGCAGTAAATGGGTGTTATATTTTTAGTCATAACTTGAAACCTAAGTAGAACTAGGTCATGAAACTTGTACTGTAAATGATCACTGATGTATTTGTAATCCTCCCACTGGAATTTCGTAAGTCGGACTTACGATGAATTCTAAATAAATTATTCCGTGGACTGCAGTCAGAAAAAGATAAATCTGAGTGCAGTCCGGAAAATGATTTTTATAAAATATTGGTGATGAATTGGATCCCGAGATTTTTACACAATAATATTTGGATCGTTTAAGACATTCTGTAAAAATTTGGGAATTTTTCGAATAAGTTAACTATTTTATTAAAATTCCCAAAAACAGCCCAGTTTTGAATATAAAAGCTGAAATGACATAAGTCGTAAATTGCATGTCTAAATGTCGAGTATGTTATCTGAGAATGATCTAACATGTTATATGTCAATGAAAGTATTATTGTGCAATATCGTATGCTTGTTCTTGAGTAGCTATAGGTGGAATGTTTATATGAGCGTGAACTATTGAAGTGAATGCATGTTATGTGGTGGATACGTGTAGGAACTTTGTGCTCTATTTGAAACCACTAAATGACTAACTGGTAATCATATTAGGACGTGATAGACCAACCTTGACTGTTAGATATATTTGAGAGTCAAACCGAGCAACCAAAGGTGAGTTCACACACACTTTCTAAGGCATGGGATTCCCGGTGGTTGGGAATGGGTTAAAGAAATTAAAACGGGATCTACATATCCTCCTTGGGTAGGATATGTACGGCCATCCACCATAGGTAGGATGCCAATAATAAATTCTGCGTATTCTCCTTGGGTAGAATACGTACATTCGTCCTCCTTGGGTAGGACAACACCCTTAAAACTTACTAGACAAAACTCTATCAGTAAGTCCCTCATTATGTATCGACTTAATCGCCAAGGCCGATGGCGAGCGGGTCATTAGTTAATAGCGCTATTAGGTTTAACAAACCTCACATCATGTCGTTCGAACGGGCGTGTACTAATGGACTATGGCAAACTGTCAGTGATGATAGACACTGATGTAGGGCACAACAAAATTCGTTAGTAGTCGATATCATACGGTCTAGTAGTTCACATGGTGAAGCCCCCACTGATTATGGATATGGTTTGGGTAATTAAAGGAACTGGTTAAATATACTTTCAACTATGGGGTAACCCCCATGGCAAATAAGCCAACGAAAGTCAAACCACGTTTTTCAGAAACAACTTAAAACTAAACAACCAAACGTGAACTCACTCAACTTTGTTGTTGACTCGTTGTTACATGCCTTACAGGTCGCTAGATGCTTATGGAGCTTGCACGAGAGGAGGAGGTTGTTGTGGGATGCGGACTGTTATGTCCCATGCTTATTAATTAAACTTTATAAACTTATGGAACTTATGTTTTGGGTCTTAAAACTTATGAATTATGAACTTACGTTTTATGCTTCCGCTGTTAACTTAAAACTGGTTACTGTCTTATGGTCACCAATTGTATTGTGGTTGGTTTTACTTACTTAATTTCGTTATTCAATATGATTGGTGGCTCGATCCTGGTCATGTCACACCTCCAAGCGGTGATACCCCACATGGTGTATTTTGGGGGTGTGACACCAAAGACTTCGTCAACATCCGAGGGGGAGTCTGTTGGTGCATACGTCTGTCGACTTCGTCTTTGTTCGACTCTTAGATTAGTATTGAAAGATCACGGCACGAAGTTCAAGAAATATATCAAAAATAGGTTGGCAGGTAATTTCGCATGAAATTACAATTGGTAATTCCACACGAAATTACATGGTAATTTCGCATGAAATAACAAGTGGTAATTCCAAGCGAAATTAGATGTCTATAAATAGGCAGGTCATGCTTCTCATTTGGTACGAAATTAGGTGAAGTGTAACGAAGTGCTGTCCGATTTTCACCGTGTATTCAAGTCTAAAATCAATGAGAAGCTTGTTTTAAGTATCATACTCTGTTTCTACTCATTTCTACACTGATTCTAGGCTATTTGTTTGTTTCCGCCTCTCAAACAGTTGTGTATTGTCTCTGATCGACTCATTTGGTCGTGTTTACGATCCTACAAAAACTGCGCGCACATTTTTACATTTTAGGTAGTTTTTACAGTATTCTGAACACGGGGCCGTGTTCACTGAACACGGGGCCGTGCTGCATAAAAATTAACCAAACGCCCAGTTACAGAGTCTGAACACGGGGTCGTGCTCACTGAACACGCCCTCGTGCTGCATAAAACCAGTCACATTTTTTTAAAACGCCTACATAGAGAATCTGAACACGGGGTCATGCTCATTGAACACGGGGTCGTGCTCAGCCTTTGTTTCCGTTTTTTTTTGTTTTCTGGTCCCGAGACTCTGTTATGGTCTGCTGAGTGATTCTTATGGATCAATACTCAGGAGGTTACAACTACCACTATGAGGAGGATGATTGGAAAGAAGAATATTGTACCATTTGTGGTAATCCTCATTCGGTGCAATATTGTGACCTCTTTGAACCATCCCCTTCGTACACATACTATGAGGAGCCTAGGTACGAGCCATCCACTTCATACACATACTATGAAGAGCCAAGGTATAAACCTTCTCCCTCATACTTATATCTTGATGAACCAAGGTATGAGCCTTCATACTCATACTTGAAGGAACCAAGTTATGAGCCTTCTCCTTCATGTACTTACTATGAGGAACCTTGGCGTGAACAACCCACCTCATATGAGTACTATGAAGAACCAAGTTACGACCCTTATCCATCATATACTTACAATGAGGAACAATGGTATGAACCATCTACCTCATATGAGTATTATGAGGAACCAAGGATCGAACATCCGAACTCAAGCAGTGGGGATATTTATTCCGATCGCTTTAACGAACCACCAACTATCTCCCCCGTAGCCAAAAAGATAATAGAATACCTTAAAACTATCGAGCGCTATATAAAAGAAGCCAGGGGAAAGGAAGAGGTAATTTGTACCAAAGAAGTGATAGTTGAAGAGGTAAAAATGGAAGAACAAGTAAGTGAAAAACCGACGCATGAACTAAACAACGACAAACGTTAGTCTGACAACGTTAATCTTCAAAGAGAGTATAATTTTCAAGAAATTACCCTCTTGTCACTTTCTTTCAAAAACCATTGTTTAGTATCTACTCATGCTAAGTTTTTAAAAGAGTTAAACACTAACACTAAAATTGACGAAAAGGTAAGAGCAATAAGTTAACAAATGATCAAACTACACTAATAAAAGATGATCCATTTGAAATTAACATTACACTGGTCCCATGTTTCTTTCAAAATTCCTTTATTAGTAATATTACAATTGATAAAGATTTTTGTGTTAATATAATGCCAAACTACATTTTTGAAAAATTAAGTACTGGTGATTTTTCTCCACTTCAAATACCCATTTTTCTATCTAATCAGAAAACAATAAAATCAATAGGAGTAGTTGAAGATATATTAGTCCAAATAAATCAAATGGTAGTCCCTACCAACTTCGTCATCCTTGATGACGCTCCACTCGTGTTGAGACGACCTTTTGTGAAAACCCACGAAGCTTTGAAAAGTCGGAAGCAAAACAATCTACCCATTCAATTAGGGGCAATAAAAAATATGTCGATCTTGAGCGTTCAATGAAATATCCAATCGGCAATGATGACCCCCTAATTGAAGATGAAGATGAGCCACCCGATACGAAAGAAGAAATTGACCACTTTGTTGAAGAAGAGGTCGCCATTGAACAAACCTTTTTGGTTCTTGACCAAAATTAGCAACCAAATAAGGAGTCTCCTAAAGACCCACCACTTGAGCTCAAAGAACTCCCAAAAGGTTTGGAATATGCTTTTCTCGACAAGGATGGTAAGTTACCTGTAATTATTTCGTCAAAATTAACTAGTGTAGAAAAAGAAAAATTAATCACGCTTTTGAAAAAACACAAAAACGTTATCGCTTGGAAGCTTGTAGATATTAAAGGAATAAGCCCTTCCATGTGCACGCACAAAATTTTAATGAATGATGACTATAAATCGGTAATACAACCACAATGTAGAGTAAATCCAAACGTCCAAGAAGTGGTTAAAAATGAATTCATCAAATTACTTGACGCCAGACTTATCTATCTGATTTATGATAGTCCTTGGGTAAGTCCCGTCCAAGTAGTTCCTAAGAAAGGAGGTACGACGGTGGTCACTAACGAAAAAAATGAATTAATACCAACTAGAACCGTCACCGGATGGAGAGTATGTATAAATTTTTCGTCGATTAAATGAGGCAACAAGGAAAGATCATTTTCCCTTACCCTTTATTGATCAAATGGTAGAAAGATTATCCGGTCTCCAATTTTATTGTTTTTTAGATGGTTTTTCAGGTTACTTTCAAATACCGATAGCACCCGAAGACCAAGAAAAGACAACATTCACATGTCCCTACGAAACTTTTTCTTGTCGATGCATGCCTTTCGGTCTATGTAATACCCCCGCAACTTTCCAACGTTGCATGGTGGCCATTTTCCATGATATGATAGAAAAGACTATGGAAGTGTTCATGGACGACTTTTCTATCTTTGGAGATTCATACGACCAATGCCTCGATAACCTTGAACGAATGCTATCCCGATGTGAGGAAACTAACCTCGCCCTTAATTGGAAAAAATGCCATTTCATGGTAACGAAGGGAATAGTGCTCGGTCATAAAATCTCAAGCGAAATAATGGAGGTTGATCGGGCTAAAATAGACACTATTTCCCGATTACCACCCCCATCCTCCGTTAGAGCCATCAGAAGTTTCCTAGGACATGCCGGATTTTATAGACGATTTATCAAAGACTTTTCTAAAATCTCAAGACCTTTAACAAAATTACTTGAAAAAAATGCTTCTTTCATCTTTAACAAGGATTGCAACCAAGCATTTTTAACGCTAAAAGAAATGCTAGTCAATGCACCTATCATGATAGCGCCTGATTGGAAATTACCTTTCGAAATCATGTGTGATGCAAAGTGACTTTTCAATTGGAGCTGTCTTGGGACAAAGAAAATATAAGCATTTTCACCCAATTTATTACGCTAGTAAAACACTTAACGATGCACAATAAAATTACACAACAACTGAAAGGGAATTACTAGCTGTAGTATGTTCTTTTGATAAATTTCGTTCTTATCTTGTTCTTTCTATAACGATAGGTTATACAGACCATGCAACCATTCATTATCTCTTTAAGAAACAGGATGCCAAACCACGTTTAATCAGATGGATTCTACTCCTCCAAGAATTCGACATTGAAATAAAAGACAAAAGAGGAGCAGAAAACACCGTTGCAGATCATCTATCCCACTTGGAAGATCCAGCTTTGGAGGCAACTAGGGATGAACTAATCAATGAAAAATTTCCAACGGAGTCCTTAGAAATGGTGGAATATCGAGAAGAGCCATGGTACGCCGACTACGGTAACTACTTAGCTAGTGGAATAGTAACAAAAGGATGGTCACATCATCAAGGAAAAAAATTCTTTGCCGATGTAAAGCATTATTTTTGGGAAGACCTTTATCTTTTCAAAATGTGTGCCGAGCAACTTATCTGACGATGCGTACATGGCGGTGAAGCAAGAAGAATTCTCCGCCATTGTCATGAAGGTCCATACGGAGGACATCGTGGTGCCGCTAGTACCGCACGCAAGGTATTTAATTCAGGATTTTATTGACCAACCATATACAAAGAGGCCAAAAGTCTTATCAAGATATGTGATGCATGCCAACGATCAGGTAATATTTCTTCCAAAAACGAAATGCCACAAAATGGCATTCCTGTTTGTGAAATTTTTTATATGTGGGGACTCGACTTTATGGGGTCTTTCCCACTGTCAAAAGGAAACAAATATATACTTGTGGCAGTGGATTACTTGTCAAAATGGGCCGAAGCCGAAGCTCTTCCAACAAATGATGGAAGGGTTGTGGTAAGATTCCTGAAATGATTATTTTCTCGTTTTGGAACTCCAAAAGCGTTAATAAGTTATAGGGGTACCCATTTTTGTAACCATCAACTTGAAGAAATTTTAACAAGATATGGGGTCTATCACCGGATCTCAACTGCATAACACCCTCAAACAAATGGACAAGCGAAAGTGACTAATCGAGGTTTAAAAAGAATAATTGAGAAAACTGTACGGTTAAATAAAAAGGAATGGGCTGATAAATTAGACGACGCTTTATGGGCTTTTCGAACTGCATATAAAACAACCATAGGTACCACCCCATATAAGCTCGTCTATGGAAAAGTTGTCATTTGCCAGTAGAAATTGCACACAAAGCCTACTGGGTAATAAAAAACGTAAACTTAGACATAGAAACTACCGGTAAAAACCGATTTTGTCAATTAAATGAATTAGACAAACTAAGGAATCAAGCATATTCCAACTCCGAAATTTATAAGGAATGAATGAAAAATTTACATGATAAACACATTAAACATAAAGAATTTCGGGTAGGAGATCAAGTTCTATTGTTTAATTCACGACTTTGATTATTTCCCGGTAAATTAAAGTCTAGGTGGTCGGGACCTTTTTCTATCACCCGTATTTTTCCACATGGTGCAATTGATGTTGGTGCACTACATCTGTCGACTTCGTCTTGTATCGAGTCTTACACTAGTTAGAAAAGATCAGGGGATGTAAAACAAGAAATTGTGATAGATTTAGTGAGATTTCGCTTGAACAAAAGTTTAAATTGAAGATTTCGCTTGAAGCATCTCAAGCGAAATCATTCCATCAGATTTCGCTTGAGTCATGCTGAAGCGAAATCTCAATGTCTATATATAGGAGGTTAGTGTCAAGCGAAATCATAAGTTGTTTTTGTGTGATTTCCATACCGAGGTGCTGCCGGTGTGAGAACTGATTGTAATTGTTTTCATATCAATACAAATCAGTGTTAAAGTGAAGATTCAGCTGTTTCATAGTCAAATACTTGTTTTCCGCACCTGTATTTGATAGAATTCCTCTGAACCGACTCGTTTAGGTCAACAAAACGATCCTACAATTGGTATCAGAGCCAGTTGAGGAGTTCTACAGGATTTCAGCTGAAATTGACATCGTTCTCTTATTTCTACACTTTCTTTTCTCAGTTCAGAAAGTTTTTAAGGTCAAAACCTATTCAAATTCTCACGGATTGTTTAAAAGTACAAGATAACAAATCCTGAAAAGTTTCACTGCAAAATTCGACAAAAAACTATCAGAAACAAAACTCCGAATGGATTTCGCTTGAACATATCAGTTTTTCTTTGAAGGATTTCGCTTGAAATTCCAAGCGACACCTAGATTTCGCTTCAAATAGCATTCTATTTCGCTTCAAGGCTGTCGCTTCAACGATTCCGCTTCAGAGATTATTAATTGTAAATTTCGCTTGAACAATTTCGCTTCAAAGAGTTGATAGGTTCGCTTCAAGGTTTTCGCTTCAACCAGTTTGACATTTTCGCTTCAAAGACTGTTCACTTGACTAGTTCGCTTGAAAGCTACAAAGTGACCATTTCGCTTGAACTGTGATTGACTTGGTGATTTCGCTTGAACTCACTGTTGTGTGCAATTTTTGAATTCCGAAAAATGGACGAAGATTTTTACAACGCATTCGCTACTCCGGTTACCCCAATCAGCCTTGCACAAAACACGATGTTGGAAAACGAAACGGGCACGATGCAAAAGCCGCCTAAACTAATGAACATTGAGGAATACAAGGGTTGGGAAGGTCGTTTCGAGAATTGGGTGCAAGCAAACTATCTTGATGCATGGGAATGTGTTGAGACAAAATATATTCGACCGACGAATGATGATGAAGAAGTGGTTCCGATTAAAGATCTAACCGCCGATGCTAGAAAGAAATACAAAGATGAGAAAATGATGCTGAGTCTTCTACAACAAGCTGTGAAAGAAGACATCTTGGTGTTATTACAACATAACGGAACTTCCTACTCGATTTGGAAAGCTTTAAGATCAAAATTTGTTGGTAGTCAAGAAATGATAAAGAACAAGAAATCACTTCTGAAGAAAGAGTTCGATCTGTTTCGTGGTTTGAAGAATGAAAACACAAGGCAGATTATTGAAAGATATTGTAATCTGCTAGCAAACATGAAGAGATTGAGTATTGAGAAAGACAACGAAGAGTTGATAGAAAAACTTGCTGATGCATTACCACATGAGACTTGGGGCACATATCTCATAATGCTTAGAAACAAGAAAGGTTTTAACAGTTTGACACTCATCAAGTTCATTGAGAAACTGGAAGCTCAAGAAATGGAGCAACGAAAGATTATTCGAATGAAAGACTTTGATGGTGAACAGGATATTGGGTTGTATTACAAAGCATGGGTGAATGAGAAGTCTACAAATTTATCTCCAAAAATAGAAACTGCTTACAATGCCAAGAATTCTTCTGGAAGTTCATCATCAGGATCAAACAACAAAACAAGTTTCACATCATTTACGTCTTTCGATCCAAACATTTCGGCAACAAAGAATGGAAAAAAGATTCAGTGCAACATTGTACTGAATTTGGAGAATGATGAAGACTATTCAGTAGAAATTGCTAAAAGCCATATGTCTTTATTGGGAACTGTTCTTGAATCTTATGGTAGTTTTGTTGCAGGTCGAATCGGGAATCCAATGCTGTCAAAGGAAGATTACGACCAGATAGATGCTGAAGAAATGGAGTTGATGGACATAAAATGGTGCTTAGCCAGCGTATTGAGGAGAGCTGAGAAATTCAAGCAAATCACTGGAAGAGATGATCTTCGTGAGGCTGGTAATTCTACTTTAGGTTTTGATAAATCTAAAGTCACTTGTTTTCGTTGTAGGGAAAAAGGACACTTCAAGAGGGAGTGCAAAAACCGCGAAGCAAGTGGAGCTCAAAATCCATTCAAAAACAACAATGATTACTACCGAAAGGCCATTTACCATCAAGTTGCTCAACAACCACCTCAACAACAACAACAACATCAGGCACAAACTGCGCATGGAAGATATGTGATTGAAGATTCTGGAAAGAGAGCTTGTGCGGTTAATCAAGATTCATTAAAGAAAGTTAATGGTAATGCATTGATAATAGATCAAGATGATGAAAAACTACCTGAGGGTTTTAGCTGGGAGAATTTTAATTGGGATAACTATATTCCTGATCAAACCAAAGCTTATACAGCTTTTGTTGCCAAAGTTGAAGAAGATAGTGATGATGATCGTGAGTATTGGGCAAAAAAATTCGCAGCTGATATGAAACTGATTGCTGAAAGTGACAGTGAAGATGAAAAGGTTAAAAAGAAGAAGAAAAAGATTAAGACTCCAGTAAGTAGTGATGACGAAGATATTCCAGTAATCAAAAGAAAAGTAAAAGTTGAAGTTGCAAAGTTCAAAGTTGAAGATGAAGTTGATGCAAAGAAGATTCCAGTGAAGTGTGAAAACTGTGAAGCTGTGAAGAAGCAGAACAGTACACTGATCTATAACTTGAATAGTTTGAAGGAATCTTATGATGTACTGAACAAAGCAATGAACCAATACAATTTAACTAGTGAAGAACAAGCAACAGCGATGAAAACACTTCAAGGAGCTTTTATGACAAAGCAAAAAGTGGTGAACAATTACATTGAGAAGTGTGCTGCTCTTGAACAGAAACTGGAACTGCAAAGGATCGAAACTGAAAGAGTTAATCGTTTGTTGAAAAGTTACTCATGTACTTCTTATGTCATTGACAGGATTTATCCAACTGTTGAAGGCATGAAGGCATTTGAAGAAGATAAAGTAACTGAAGAAAAGAAGGATGATGGAAAAGAGACTGAAGAAAAGACTCCAGAAAAGAAGAACAAGAAGAAGAATGATACAAAGAAAAAGACTGACAAGAAGGATTATGGTAAGAAACAAGAAGTCAGTTATAACAAATGTCCACCCCCGCTAGAAAATGGATATTTGTCCAGGAATCCAAATCAGGAAAGAGTCGAAAAAGCAACAAATTTACAGTGGGAGTCGGAGTCGTCAGTCAATTTGCCAGAAAATATTGATGTCGTGTTTACATCATCTGACACTGATCATGAGTCCGAGTTAATTAAGAAAGTCGTCGATCAGGTGTTGGATAAAGACGAAACTGAGGAGTCAAAGTTGGAGTCCAACTCAGAGTCAAAGTCAGAGTCAGAGTCAAAGTCTGGTTCTGAAAGTTCGAGTTTGACGGTCAACAGTCAAAATTCTTCAGTTAAAAGGGTTTACAACAAAGAATTTCTGTTATCAAAATCTAATTTGAGTGACGAAACATTCAAAGTTGCATATACATTGAATGATTCTGACAAATTATATTCTGATGAGGAATTTCCACTAAGAGGTGTAAAAACTGAGATGATCAAAAAGGTTTTCAAATTAACAGAAATCAATTTTTCTGAATTAAAAGATGTAAATCTTATTGATAAACCTAAAAAATACACCTCAAGAGTACAACAAAGATTAAACAAGAAAAAAGGTTACAGTTCTGGTTCTGGTTTTCACAAGAAACCAAACCCTAACCGTAATTTCAAAAAGAAAGGTCTTGGTTTTACTCCAACAGAAAAACAGAAAAATGAAACATATGTTCGTGATTTTAAAGCAAAGATGACATTTGTTTCAGGTACATCAAGAGATGAGGAAGAAAAGAAAAAGTTTTGGAGGCAGTCAAATAGTGAGTTTATTGCAACGAAGCAAGAAGAGATGAAGTTTGCTGGACAAAAGAAAGATACGAGAACCTGTTTCCAATGCAACACTATTGGACATATTGCCAGAGATTGTTCTAAGGCAATATCATCAAAACAGGGAGTTTTTCGTAAACTAAAAGAGAAAGTTGTTAAGTTTGAACCGCCAATTGACCGAACCAAATTATTCAAAAATTCTATTTTTGAAATTGGTGAAAGTTCAAACAGGTTTTACAAGAAAAAAGGAAATCTTGACAACCAGAAATGGGTTGTTAAGAAGTCTGTTGATAGTTCTAGCGATGATTCTGATAGGTTGAAATCAGAGGAGCTATCTTCTGGCGATGAATCTAATTCCATAAAATCAGAGGAGCCACAGGTTGAGTTAAAATTGAAAACTTCAGTTCCTCAAATGGATGATGTTAATTTTCCACCTTTGAAGGATGAAAATTTTAAGAAGAAAATTGGTAAAGTTGAGATTTCAAACCAATTTTATGATGATAACAAGGTTTTTGATGTTGATAAGGCCTTTAACCCCGCGGTGAAACACATTTTTGGCAAAATGATTGATCGAAAAGTTAAAGGGGTTAAAGAATTTTATGAGAAGAAGATGCAGAAGGAGAAAATTGAACCATCCCTAGTTCGTGATTGGGATGGCTCATACTACGAACAGTAAGTCTGTGGACTTGCCGGAGATCCCAAGTTGGTAATCGTGGATCAGGAATCGGCATCATTCTGTGTATTTGATTGTGTTTTTCGTACAAGTGGTAAATCAAGGACATTAATTTGTACTTGATTTTTCTACAAGTGGTTGGTAGACAATGTGATGAATCAAACCCCTAACTCTACAAGTGGTAAAAACAAACTTATTTTCCGGAAAAATCATTTTGATTAAAATAAACTTATGTGTTTTGAAATCTAAATGAGAAAATAGTTTGTTGTGAGGGGGAGTTCTGATTGTTTATGCCAAGTGGATGGCGATTTGAAGTGATTTGATATCAGTTGTCATTTTATTGTACAGTTTATTTTCAAATTTCCTAAAATGTGTTTGCATTTTAGGGGGAGTAAATTTTTAGAAAATCCAAAAACATTTGAAAATTTGAAAAAGCCAAAAACATGATAAAATGAAAAATGAGTTTTTGTTGCATAAAAGAGGAAATGATAGTACATCAGTGGACGATCACAACACGCTAAAGAAATGTAAAGTAAAAATGTGATAAACAATCTTACTGCGGATATGTCAGTAGGTTTTTGCACATTTAGTAGATTGTGACGAGATATAAACCTAAATTTCAAACTTGCTTGTTTTGTGGGTTAACACAAACTTGGATATATAGGTAACCCCTGAAATCTTGTTTGAAAGGTCCCGTATTCTGAGATACTAGGTCTTTATGCTCAGTGATATCTGGGGTATTATCCCGGGACTTCTGATTTTGCGGAAGCAATGGCCTAGTCCCCGGAGAATACTTTACATTTGCTTGAAATATAGCTCACCCTCAGCTAAAAATGATGAAACATTGAAAAATGCTAATCATGGCTGTTGTAATTCAAAAGATCCTCTAAAGGGGACACACCTAAAAGTCAACTAGGCTCTCTGCTGAACGGAAGTTCTGACCTGAGCTATCACGGTTGCATAATTTATTCCCCTTACAGATATCATCTGTGGTATACTCACCTGTAAGACTGAATATTGGGATCTGGATACGGGAGTATATTCAAGTAGTGGGACACACGGATAAGTTTAAGTTGCTTAAAACATTAACAACGTATCTCAGATCAGTTGAACTTTGTGTGAGAATTTAAGTGGACAAATATACTGACAATCTAGGTAAATTGTTTAGAACTTAATATGAAATGAAGCTTAACGGTGTTGGTGATTTGTCTCAGAAACTGATATGATCCTCTTGCACGATCTCACAAAAATTTTGTTTGTAAATATTTCATTTTCTGCATTTCATTTTAATCAAAAATCCAAAAAGATTTTAGTGTGTTTTAGCATAAAATTTTGAAAAATACAAAAAGATTTTCGACAACTGGTATTGAAAAGCTGATTTTCAAAATTCTGAGTGCTAAACATGATGAGTATGATTTGAGGTTTGGGTTCAAAACTGATTATTTTTTTGTCAAATCTTCAAGTGGTTCATCAAATTGAAAGATCATTTTGATTATATTTTTAGAGAAAAGTTTGAATTAGTGAAAGTTTATATGTTTGAAATGTATAAATTGTAAAATTTATTGTGAGGTAGAGTTTATGCAGGTTAAAGTTTGAGAAATGATGATTCTGAAAAGCCAAAGTTGTGAAAGTCAGACAACGATCCTGAAGCAGATGACGCTGAAGAATTAAAGGAATGCCAGCACATTGCAAGGGGGAGTCTGTTGATGCTGATTGAAAGAGTAAAGCCCAGAGACTGATCAAGACTGAAGATGTGAAGACACAGAATAGTTGTGACTCGATACTCGACTCGTCAACATCTGAGGGGGAGTCTGTTGGTGCACTACATCTGTCGACTTCGTCTTGTATCGAGTCTTACACTAGTTAGAAAAGATCAGGGCATGTAAAACAAGAAATTGTGATAGATTTAGTGAGATTTCGCTTGAACAAAAGTTTAAATTGAAGATTTCGCTTGAAGCATCTCAAGCGAAATCATTCCATCAGATTTCGCTTGAGTCATGCTGAAGCGAAATCTCAATGTCTATATATAGGAGGTTAGTGTCAAGCGAAATCATAAGTTGTTTTTGTGTGATTTCCATACCGAGGTGCTGCCGGTGTGAGAACTGATTGTAATTGTTTTCATATCAATACAAATCAGTGTTAAAGTGAAGATTCAGCTGTTTCATAGTCAAATACTTGTTTTCCGCACCTGTATTTGATAGAATTCCTCTGAACCGACTCGTTTAGGTCAACAAAACGATCCTACAATTGAAATTAAAACTCGGAATGGAATTCCATTCAAAGTCAATGGCTAATGGCTAAAGCTTTATCAAGGATTCATTGAGGATGAAGAGGAGGAGATCTCGCTACAAGCGGCCGAGGAATAAACGAAGGTTTGTACATCAACATCATATCTTGTAGGTAATGAACGTTGGGAAAGCTTCTAAATCGGTAACATTTCTAAAACCAAGTTTTGGGAAACAGGTCACTCACATGTGCACTAAAAAAATCTAAATTTTACCCGCCCACGGGGAAGTGCCCGCTGGACACAGGGCCGTGGCCGGCTACTGTCGGGGAAAAAACCCCCTTTTTCTTTTCATTCTTCATTTCAACACGACCCGTTTCCCCGAAAACTCTCTGGTTCCTTCGCGAATCTCTGCATATTTTCACGTTCTTCCACCGTTCAATATCGTCAAGGTATGATTCTATCATCATAGTTAGTTAGATTAATGAATTGCATGTAGTTTAACATAAAAAATTTGGGAAAATCTAGGGTTCTTGAACTTGACCCAAATTAAACCTCAATTTTTTTCTTAGATCTGTTAGTAGTAGTGTAGTTGCATGTTATAGGAAGTAAATCAACTTGAATTGTTTGTAGATTTGCCCGATTTCAAACAAAAACCTCAAACCCTTGTTTTTGAACCAAAAAAGATGAAATTGATGGGGTAAACGAATTATTTTTGGAAAAACAGCACTTGGGGTTTCAGGGGAAAACCGCCCCTACTCAACCAAAAATTTTCAAGTTTTCGAAACCGGGTAGAAAAATGGATTTTTTTGGGAAACAGACGCCTGGGCACGGGGTCGTGCTCAGCGAGCACGGGGGCGTGGCAAGAAAAACTCAGCCGAACATGGGGCGTGGCCATTGGCCACGGGGTCGTGTTCAGCTTGTTGTTTTAAGTTTTCTTCGGAAATTTATTGTTTCATGCTAATTGTTTTGTGTTTCTTTCAGATGGTCAGGAAATTAACAAGCTTCAATCAAAATGAATGGAACTATCAAGCCCGATTTAAAGTTCTCCAAACAAGGCCCAAGGAAAATTCAAGACAAGTAAGCCTCGAGACTCTGGAAGCTCACGGGTCCACTTAGGGCGGCACTCTTCACTAGACTCATCGGTCCACGAATATAGCATGGAGTTCTATAGCACATTCGCGTTTAAAGCTAAAGCAGAGCCGTTTGATGAGCAAGGGGTTCCGTTGTGCGGGAGAGGTGCTTTCAATCTCTATTGCACAGTTTGGGGCAATAATTGGGTTGTTTTCTAAAGAGGATGCTGGAGACGAAGAAAACATGGGTGGTCTCCGTGAAATCTCGCCAAACTCGCGTCAGATGGCATGGTCTCAAATCGGAGAAGGTCCATACGATCCAAGCCAAACCAAAAGCTCCCAGTTGCGGGACGCTCTCTACCGCTACATTCATAGGGTCCTTAGCAACTCACTCAATTAAAGGCGTGACAGTACCGGTGTTGTTAGCTTACGTGATCTGACGGTCTTATACTACATCCACAACCGTGTCCCTCTTGATGTTCCACACCTGCTCCTCCGAAACATGCACCTGAACCAACTAGCCACCGCCCCGACACCTATCTTCTTTGGGGGATGGATCTACCTCCTTTACAAGAACTTTGTTCAAAAGATGCCAAGATCCTTCTGTAAAGGCCCATGGTCTGGCAAGGTGGATCTCGTTATATGCCGCTCAATAGGAATCATCAACGAGGCGGGTGACGGGACGGTCCGATTTCAAACCACTCAGGGACATGTTTGGAACCCACATGAGGCTCTTGTTCTTCACGCCACCCCAATCCGTGCTCCTCCTCAATTTCAGGGCCATGCGGGCTCATCCTCTTCTCAAGGGGGTGGTTTTCCTAACATTCAAAGCTTACATGATCTTTTGCAGGAAAACCTCTTATACACCCGCAACACCTACAACATGGCCAACAACACCTACACCCGGGTCGGAGCAATGGAGAGGAACATCTCCGATATGCAAGGTGACATCAGCCACATCCGGGAGCACATGGTGTATCGAGGAGGAGATGATGAAGATGAAGACATGGATTGATGCGGAGGCGTCAGAGGTGGTGTGACACAGATGCAGTTTCTACTAGGTTAACCCCTTTATCTCATGAACAATTATCTGGCATGCGTGCCAAAGTTTGAACAATTTACTTTCTTTAACACTTTCACTTTTCTGCATTTTATTTTTAGTTTGTGATGTGGATGATTAACGTTGGTATGTTTAGGATGTTTGTTATCTATTGTGTGGCGTGGTATTTTAAGCAAAACGGGTACCTAGGAAGCTTGGAGGCACTAAGTATTAGGGATATATAAGCCTGGAAACCCAAACTGAAAGCCAAAAACTTGTTTCCATTGATTGCAGACTGTCAGCATGGGGCCGTGCTCAGCCAGCACGCCCTCATGTCCACTACCCTGTACCTGTTGTTGTCTAAAACTGCCCGCCATGAGGCTGTCTTCACCAGGCATGCCCCCGTTGCCACTGATGCGTGTGTATTGTTATATATATTTTTTGCCCTTTTTACATTTTAGTCAAGTTTTAAATTTATAAAACACGATATTTTACTAACACTAAACACACATATGGGCAAGTGCAGCTATCGTGAGCGTAGTATAGCGTTGGTAAGATATCGAGGTCGTCCAAGGACACAAGAGCTTTTAGTACAGGACAGGGACACTATAACCCAAGCCAGACTAAGAGCACATAGTTACGGGACCCTCTATACGCTACATCCATAGGGTCCTCAGCAACTCCCTCTGCCAACGGCACGACAGTAGTGGTGTTGTAAGCTTGCGCGATCTATTGGTCCTACACTGCATTCACAACCGTGTGGCCCTCGATGTTCCATACCTGCTCCTACGCAACATGCACCTGAACCAGCTAGCCAATCCCCCGACCCCTATCTTCTTTGGAGGGTGGGTTTACCGCCTTCTCAAGAACTTCGTGCAGAGGATGCGAAGGTCCTTCCTTAAGGGCCCGTGGTCGAGGAAGGTGGATCTCGTCATATGCCGCTCGATGGGGATTATAAATGAAGCGGGTGACGGAACTATTCATTTTCAAACGGTTCAAGGGCATGTGTGGAACCCTCAAGAAGCTCTCGTCCTCCACGCTCCACAAATTCGTCCTACTCCACAGTACCAGTATCAGCATCATGGTGATCTGTGCCAATCCTCCTCTCAAGGAGGTGGTTTTCCTAACTTTCAAAGTTTACATGATCTTATGCAGGAAAACCTTTCGTGCACCCGCAACACCTACAATATGGCCAGAAACACATACACCCGGGTCGGATCAATCGAAAGGAACAACTCCAACATTCAAGATGACATCAGCAATATCCGGGAGTACATGGCGGGCCAAGGAGGAGATGACGAGGACGAAGATATGGACTGAGATGGAGGCGTTGGAGGCAATGTGAGACGGTTGAAGGTCGTAACAGGTTAACCCCCTTATCTTACAAACAATTTATCTAGCCTGCGTGCCATTGTTGAACAATTTACTTTCCATTAACACTTTCAATTTCCTGCATTTTTCTTTTTTTTTTTAGTTTGTGTTATGGATGTTGAACATATGGTAAGGTAGGATGTTTGTTATTTTGTGTGGGGTGGTATTTTTAAGAAAAACAGGTACCTAGGAGGCTTGGAAGCACTAAGTATTAGTGCTACCTAAGCCCGGAGACCAGAACTAAAAGCCAAAACCTGTTTTCAAAGATTGCAGATTGTCAACACGGGGTCGTGCCCAGCCAACACGCCCCCGTGTCCACCACCCTGTAGATGTTGTTTGTTTAAAACTTGTCCGACACGGGGTCATGTCCACCGAACACGCCCCCGTGCCCACCTTCTGTAAGTTTCCGTTACTGGCAATCTGAACACGGGGCCGTGCTCACCCAGCACGAGGCCGTGTCCAGATGTCCCGTAACACCAAAACCTTGCTCTAACACCTTTTTACACATTCAATCAACCTAAAAACTTATTTTTGGGACACATTGAGGACAATGTGTAATTTAAGTGTGGAGAGGATGCTAAAACCTTGAATTTTACAAGTCCTAATAACAAGCCTTACATAAAAAGAACCAACATAAGAAAATTATGAAACGGCATAACAAATCTAGTTAAAATTTGATTATATATACTTGATCACATTATAAACCCATTCCCACAAAAAGTGAGTTTTGAGCCTTTATTGAGCATACAAGAATACATCTTTAAACTAAATGCTCATTTTTCGTTTCTTGTGTGAATAGTCGCTTGGTTTCTTACCACTCTAGAACTTGCCATGACGATACATTCCCAGTCCTTACCAACTTAAACCCAAGTAAGTAAATGATTGAGGCATTAGGACTAACCCTTTTTTTTTTCTTTTCAACACCATTATTTTTCTTTTTCATTTAACCTACCCAAAATACCCCTAGTTAATCCCTTTGAGCCTAAACCTTTTCATTTATAAACCCACAAAATAAACACCCTTTACCCACCAAAACCCTTTTTTTCTTTTAAACCCCTTATTTTAGTAAACAACTCGGTTTTCTTGTGACGTTCCTTATAAAAAAAAAGAATGAAAAATGAAGTCTTGCAATAAACAAACAAGTTTCCTCAAAGAAACTTTCTTTGAAAGTGTTTAGTTTGCATAAAAGTCACAGAAACGAAAAGTTTTACGACGACCGACGCTTTTTACTCTTTTAGCCCTTTTTACTACCACTAACCCAAAACCACCTACCTTTAACCCAAGCCTAACCCTTTCCCCAAGTCCTCTTGATATTTACAAAGGTTTATAGTTAAAAAGGAGGATGATTGATTGCTTGGCAAGCATATGGTAGGAGTAAGTTCCATGCCGGTCTCAGTGTTTCACAAAAATACACCTTCAGCCGAGTGTTGAGTGATATCCCGTGTGGTATGTGAACTTGTATATAAATGGAATTTTAAAGAGGCATGTTATGTCCAAATAAGTAATTTCTCTTATGAAACGTTCTAAACAAATCATAACGAATAGGAATGTAAATAGCATAAAAATAAAACCTAATAAAGATCTTGGATTCCCGACACTCGAGCTAAGCCCAAAAGTTCTCTTCTACCCATTCCATTTGGGTGTGTAAGCCACATAATAAAGAGTTTTGCTTAAGGACAAACAAAGATACAAGTGTGGGGATATTTAATGTGTGTAAAATGCAACATATAAATTACATCAAATGAGGCATAAAACTAACCCTTTTTAGTACTAATGTTGGAAAAAAGTGTGCTTTTGTCTTCCTTTTGTATTTTCAGGATCAAATGAGCTTAGTTGAACAAAAGGAACAAATATGAAGCAAAATCTAGCATAAATACAAGAAAAGGATTAAATGTGGCATGCCCGACCCCTCGACAGCATCTTCCCAAGCAAAAACAATGAAACAGAAGGCTGACCACGGCCTCGTGCCCAGCAAACACGGGGGCGTGGCCAGAAGCCTGTAGAAAAGACAAAGCTATAAAAGCTTCTATTCCCAGCACGGGGGCGTGCCCAGCTCAACACGGGCCGTGGTCAACCCTAAGATAGTACAGATACGCTTCTGCACACGGGGTCGTGCCCAGCGAACACGTGGGCGTGTGGAGCTAATGCAGACAAATTGCAAATAACGAAGAAAGAGAAAAAGGATGGCCACGGGGCCGTGTCCAGCGGACACTGGGCCGTTTCCGGACTTCTATGCAGGCTATAAATAGGGGTGCTTGGTTCACTTCAAAGGCATCCCTTGGAAAACCACCTCTCTCCCACTTCACCCACACTCCACCACCATCACACACCCACATCCACCACCATCATCCATCATCCACCTAGAGTGTGTGTAGTAGTCTCGGGATACAAGATTGATCGTAAGAGTTCTTGACAATCAAAGGCCATGTTTACCTAAGTCTCTTACATCACTTGGTGAAGACAACCATTTAATGTAATACTTTTGATTTTTAATATTTTCGCACTTTTTATTTGGTTTTGTATTAATGACTTTAATAACTAGTTTCTTACGTTGAAGGTGAAACTTCCTTATCATTTGTCCGTGGTGTCGTGGCGTTATTTTACTGTCTATATAAAATAAAATATTTTCACCATTCATATCACTAAGGTCTATATAGAGATATGTTTGCTACCTGGTTGGGGGTTAAGGAAATGGTTTGGTAAGGTTCTTGCCTTGTTCAGTGTATAGATACTGTAAGGACCTGGGTCAAGCTTACTAGGACCTCCTTTAATACCCACTGGTATTGGATGGCGGGGGTGCAAATGGCTTGATTGCCTCATATGTAAACTACTACTAATACATTAACCCGGCTACTTGGGATTGTATCCCTGCTGACTCAAACCACTTAGCCGAGGGTAACGTCACCTTCAAAAGAGGGGCCTACCACATTACGCATTAATAACTTAATTAATCATCTTCCAATATTCCGACCCTTTGGGATTGTATACTTGCTGACTCAAACCTCTGGGTTGAGGGTAACATTATCTTCAAAAGAGGGGCCTACTACTATAACTAAGATAATCTCTTAAAAAGTGAAAAAGTGCGGAAATCATCAAAGGTTACATTAAAGGCGAGTTGGATCCAAGTGATTCATCTTGTCTACCTGTTTTTATTTTATTTTTATTTTTCAGCATTTTAGTTTTTATTTTTCATGTTTAAAACCTTTTCTAAAACTTTTGATTTGATTAGACGTTGAGGATAAACCGGTATTAAAAGCTCTTGTGTCCTTGGACAACCTCGGTATCTTACCAATGCTATACTACGCTCACGATGGGTGCACTTGCCCATGTGTGTGTTTAGTGTTAGTAGAATATCGTGTTTTATAAATTTAAAACTTGACTAATGTGTTAAAAAAGGCTTAAAATATAAAGAAAAACATAAAACACCCGACACACACCAATCACCAATGTAGGTCTTCAGTGGGTTTTGTAGAAACATGTTAAACACTAGGATTTTGATTATCATTCTAGTGTATTTTGAGTTCCATAAAGAAATTTCAGATTTGTTGATGGAAAATTTGATAAGAACATGCTTAATTGATGATTAATTTTGGCTACATAATTAGTCATGGGCTTGATTGTAAACTTTGAGAAATTATGCCCTTTAGGTGTTCGTAGAAATGCCTAAAAGAAAGCCTAATGTTGAAAATTTGAATTTAAAGCGCATACATGTATGTTTTGGCGAATTATGCGTGGAATGTTAAGAAAAGAGTTCTAAACAATTCGTGCTTGAACTCTATAAGAAAGGAAACCGGAACGTCGAGAGGACAAGCCGGTGGTGACGCGTGTTTGAAGGGAGCGCTTTGAAGGTATGTAACTTGTTTCGTTACATTATGTTAATTTGATATCGTAGTTATTTAAAGTTGTGTTTTAGAATAAGGACTTTCATTAGTTGAAGTGACAATGATTATTACTTAAATTGAATGAATCAAAACTAGATTAGTAAATGTTTGGTTGTTGTTGAATGATCACGGGTATTTTCATGGATAAGCTGAGATTTTGTAAAGAGCTAGTGATACCGAAGAGCAGAAGATATATTATTATTACAAAATGTTGAGCACTGAATATCAGGAGTTCATGACCCCCTCGAAGTACGAGACCCTCACAGAAATCATTAACACCGCCCGGGAGCGGGAGATTAGATTGAAGAAACAAGTAGAGAGTGGCGAACAAAGGGCGCAGTATGTGAATCCAAGTCCTACAAAGAAGGCAAGAATATTGGAGTCGACACGAAAGACTGATGTAAAAAGCGGGTCGCCAATATGCAAAGTGTGGAAAGGGACATAAAGGCGAATGTCTTTTCAAAGACAAACCGTGTCCCATATGCGGAAAGACGGGGCACACGGCTTCGCTGTGCCTGGGAAAAGTTTCTGTTTGCTACAAATGTTATCAACCAGGTCATAAGAAATCCGAATGCCCAGAATTGATCAAAAAGAAAGATAACAAAGAATCTCTAACAGAAACTCCAAAGGCGAAGGCCAGGTCCTTCCAACTAACTATGGCTGAAGCAAAGACAGAACCCGATGTGGTCTTAGGTATATTCGCAATAAACTCAATTCCTACACTTGTATTATTCGATACGAGTGCGAATAAATCCTTTATTTCACATGGATTTATTCGACATCCTTCATTTATATTGACGAAATTATCTATGCCCTTAGAAGTTGAAATAGGGGACAACAAGAGCTTTATAGTGTGTGATGTTTGTCAAAACTGCAAATTGAGTATCGATGATGAGGAATACTCAATAGATCTAATCCCGATGTCGATGGGAGAGTTCCAAGTGGTTGTCGGGATGGATTGGCTATCCCGACACCACGCAAAGGTTGTGTGTTTCTGTAAAGAGATAAAGTTAACATCTCCGAGCGAAAAATACGTTACTATCTATGGCGAGAAAAGAGGCAATCCGGTGATATGCTCGATGATAAAAGCTCACAAGCTTATGAGGCACGGATGTAGAGCGTTTATGATATACGCGAATGAACCAGGGAAAGAATTACTGAAGATTGGAGATGTACCGATGGTACATGATTACGAAGACGTATTCCCGGAAGACTTGCCCAGAATACCGCCCAAACGGGAGGTAGAGTTCAGAATCGAATTGATTCCGGGCGTGAAACCCGTAGCTAAGGCGCCTTACCGACTCGCCCCATCGGAGTTACAAGAATTAATGTCACAAATTCAAGACTTGCTCGACAAAGGATTTATAAGGCCGAGTGTGTCTCCTTGGGGCGCACCGGTATTGTTTGTGAAAAAGAAAGACGGGAGCATGCGAATGTGTATCGATTACCGGGAGTTAAACAAACTCACTGTGAAAATCGATACCCGCTCCAGAGAATTGATGATTTATTTGACCAACTACAAGGTGTGAATTGGTTTTCCAAGATTGACCTTAGATCGGGGTATCATCAGTTAAGGGTCAAGGAAGAAGATGTGCCGAAGCCGGCCTTTTGTACGCCGTACGTACATTACGAATTCCTCGTGACGTCATTCGGGTTGACAAATGCACCCACGGCTTTCATGGACCTCATGAACCGGGTTTGCAAACCTATGTTGGACAAGTCGGTAATCATGTTTATCGACGATATTCTAGTATATTCGAAAAGTGAGGCGGATCACGCGCATCATTTACAGGAGGTGTTAGAGACCCTCAGATGGGAAAGATTATATGCAAAATTCTCGAAGTGTGCCTTCTGGTTACGAGAGGTACAATTCCTCGGTCACATCATAAGTGCCGATGGAATATTGGTAGATCCGTCAAAGATAGAAGCCATGTCGAAATGGAGCCCTCCGAGGAATCCTTCAAAAATTAGAAGTTTCTTAGGGCCTGTGGGATACTACAGGAGATTCATTCAAGATTTCTCCAAGATTGCTACGCCGTTAACTAAATTAACTCGGAAGGAGGAAAGATTCGTATGGGGTGTTGAACAGGAAAAGGTGTTCCAAACGCTAAAGGAGAAGTTAACTCACGCTCCGGTATTAACATTGATGGATGGAGTCGACGATATGGTAGTCTACTCGGATGCGTCACTTTCGGGGCTCGGATGTGTCTTGATGCAACGAGGCAAAGTGATAGCTTATGCCTCGAGATAACTGAAGGTGCACGAAAAGAAATACCCCACACACGATCTTGAATTGGAGGCGGTGGTATTTGCACTAGAAATATGGAGGGACTATTTATACGGAGTAAAGTGCACTATATTCACCGACCACAAAATTTTGAAATACTTCTTCGAACATAAGGAGTTTAACATGAGACAGAGGCAGTGGTTGGAGACGGTGAAAGACTATGATTGCAAAATACAATACCACCCCAGGAAAGCCAATGTCGTGGCAGATGCCTTGAGCAGGAAAACAGATTATGTTCCAATACGAGTACAGTCGATGTAGCTTGTTGTGACCTCGGGTTTACTTGAACGAATCCGAGGAGCACAAGTTGAGGCGATAAAAGAGGAAAATTGGAAGAAAGAAAGAGTCGTTGGTCAGCTGGAAGAGTTAACGGATAATAACAATGGGTTGAAAACCCGGTTTGGCAGAATATGGATTCCTAACTCATGTGGAGTTACAAAGCTTCTACTCAATGAAGCACATAAAAGTCGTTACTCCATCCATCCGAGAGCGACCAAGATGTATAACGACTTGAAACAAAATTATTGATGGCCCGGAATGAAAAGGGATGTGGCTAAATATGTGGAAAAATGCTTGACTTGTTTACAACTCAAGGCTGAACACCAAAGACCCTATGGTAAGCTTCAGCCATTAGATATTCCAATTTGGAAATGGGAACATATCACCATGGACCTATTAACCAAACTACCAAAGACGAACCGAGGATTTGATGCTATATGGGTGGTTGTTGATAGGCTGACGAAGAGTGCTCACTTTATTCCTATACGTGAGACTTATACATCAGAAAAGATGTCGGAGGTGTATACTAACGAGATAGTGGCACACCACGGAGTACCGATATCCATCGTGTCCGACAGGGATACCCGTTTTACTTCAAACTTCTGGCGAGATTTCAAAGACCCGATAGGAACGAAACTATTTATCAGCACTGCATACCATCCTCAAACGGATGGACAGAGTGAAAGAACGATACAGACACTAGAAGACATGCTGAGGGCGTGCATTATCGATTTCGGGGGCAGTTGGGAAGTTCATTTACCGTTAGCAAAATTCTCTTATAACAACAATTATCATGCAGTATCAGCATGGCCTCGTATGAGATGCTATATGGTAGAAAATGTAGAACCCCGGTGTGTTGGGGTGAAGTGGGTCCGCGTGAACTGGCCCATAAAGATGTAGTTCGAGCAACTAATGAGAAAATTGACATGGTTCGGGCTCATTTGAAAGAGCCTCAAGATAGACAGAAGTCTTATGCTGACAAAAGGCGAAAACCAATTGAATTTCAAGTGGAAGACATAGTTATGCTGAAAGTATCCCCATGGAAGGGCGTTATCCGGTTCAGAAAAAGAGGGAAATTAAGCCCGAGCTTTATCAGACCGTTTAAAATCATTGAACGAGTTGGCAAGGTAGCATATCGCCTTGAATTACCGAAAGAATTAAGCGGAATCCATGGCACGTTTCATGTGTCACAACTCCGAAAGTGTTTAGCTGAAGAAACGGCTTATATCCACTACGATGACATCAAGGTGGACAATAGCCTTAATTATGCGGTAAGGCCAATTGAGATTCTAGATCGAAAGGTTAAAGTTTTGCGGAATAAGAAAATTGATCAAGTGAAGATCAAGTGGGAGCACAGAAAGGGTTCGGATACTACATGGGAATCCGAAGAGGAGATGCGACGTCTCTACCCAGCATTATTCGGTACGTATTTCGGTTTCGAGGACGAAACCTTTTTTAAGGGGGTGGACTTGTAACACCCCTAAAATATAAACCTTTTATTATATTCGATGTCGGTAATAAATAAAACGAACTAACTAGGAATAAAAATAACCTAGTTAGATAGAAGTCTTGTGGTAATAAGTTAGTGTGTTGAAAACACCTAAAATAAGAACCAAACAATAGTTGGGGGACCAAAGTTGATAAGTTTGAAACTAATATTATTAAAACAAAAATAATAGACACCAAACACACACTTGAGTGTGTGTCTGGTTCGATCAAAAAACAAGGAGCGACCAAGGATCCTCCACCAAACCCTAACACATACAAATTTCACAAATTGAAGGCTCAAATCAGTTCCAAATTGAAATCCAAGCAAAGAATAGTGATCTCCTCAGTGAAGAGATCATAAGGTATGTAAAATTTCATCAAATGATTCCATCTAAAATTCTGGATGAACACTTATAATTCGAAATTTAGTTTGCATGATTGTTGTTTGGATGTATTTGGAATGAAATTGTGACTAGGAATAAACCCTAGACAATTACTTGTTGAAATTTTGCCCATTACTTGTGAATTCCATAATCACCAATGTAGGTGTTTAGTGGGTTTTGTAGAAACATGTTAAACACTAGGATTTTGATTATCATTCTAGTGTATTTTGAGTTCCATAAAGAAATTTCAGATTTGTTGATGGAAAATTTGATATGAACATGCTTAATTGATGATTAATTTTCGCTACATAATTAGTCATGAGCTTGATTGTAAACTTTGAGAAATTATGCCCTTTAGGTGTTCGTAGAAATGCCTAAAAGAAAGCCTAATGTTGAAAATTTGAATTTAAAACGCATATGTGTATATTTTGCCAAATTATGCGTGGAATGTTAAGAAAAGAGTTCTAAACAATTCGTGCTTGAATTGTATAGGAAAGGAAACCGGAATGTAGAGTGGACAAGCCGGTGGTGACGCGCGTTTGAATGGAGCGCTTTGAAGGTATGTAACTTGTTTCATTACATTATGTTAATTTGATATCGTAGTCATTCAAAGTTGTGTTTTAGAATAAGGATTTCCATTAGTTGAAGTGACAATGACCACTACTTAAATTGAATGAATCAAAACTAGATTAGTAAATGTTTGGTTGTTGTTGAAATGGTCGATTCCATAAATCAGCCAAACGGGTCAAATAAATGGGTGTTGAATTGATATTGTGAAAATGTTGAAAGATCCCTTGGCGATTGTAGATCATAAGATCGTAAACCATGGAATTGGTAATAATACGCCAGTGATTGTAAGCCCCGGAAGATGGGTAAATACGCCTTGTGATCATAAAAATATTTGTGGCAGAATTAGTGCAAAACTATGTGGGTCAAATAAATAAAAAGGGGATTATTAGTTGTTCGGTTCGTAAACTCAAATTTTGGTAAGATAAGCATGATAGTTGCGTTGGTAATAAAATTACAGACGCGTAGGAAAAAGAATCACCTAAAACGGACCTTTAGATAAAAAGTTATGCAAATTTGAAGATGAAATTGTGAAAAACGGAGTTGGGCAGGAAATGCAGGTTTTCAACCTGCACCTGCTGGAAAACAATCTCCCCCGCGGCACGCGGAGGGAGACATGTAATCTGTCGCGACACGCGGGGGTCACTCGCGGCCCGCGTAAGCTTTTAAGGAATCTGTGGCGGGGCGCGACAAGCCCAGTTTTGAATTTTAATTTGTTTTCTCATTGTTTGGCAATAGAACTTGATTATACGTGTTTTAACATTGTCAAAACTAACATTTAACGTGGTTTTAACATCAGGTGAATTCGATCTCACTCCGGATGGCGGTCAAGCATGAAACCAAGAACCGAACACATCATTTTGAAGCTTCCATGTTTATCAAACTTTATTATAGACAATGTTCCTTTTGTAAACACTTAACTTATCGTTTCGATGTCTTGACTAGCTAGTTAGTTAACTAGAATGTTGTTACTTTGAAAACTCACTGTTTTGTCTAACTTTATGAAATGATGCATTCCTTTTTAAAAATGCATATTTTATATTAAAATCTTAATTAAATGAGACGGGTGTTACAATTTCTGAACGTAAGGAACTTAAAATAGTGTTTTAAAATAATAGTTTTGCAAAACTTTGGGTTAAAAATCATGCTTTTGACCCACCAATTGAAGCTTTCAAGCTTGAAGCTTCAAGCTTCAATGGAGGTTGTTGAAGGAAGAAGAAGAGGAAATGGCTATAAGTGGTAATGACAAGAAGGTTTAAGGAATCCTTTTCAAGAACATATCTTTTTGGGTATGTGTGCAAGATCTGGAAGGATCTTGGTCTTTTTGGAATGGCTCCAAACATTCTCCTCAAGGCTGACTTTATAGAAAGTGACAGCACGTTGACACGGCCCAATGTCTAGGAAGCACGGCCTCGTGTCACCTGCATGAGCCAGAGAATGTTGTCCGTTAGTGAGACACGACCCATGTCTAGGTTGACACGGCCCTGTGTTGAAAAATACGAGGGACACGACCCCATGTTTTTCTGACACTCCCTCATGTTTGGAAGAAGATTGGACACGACCCCGTGTCTCAGGGTTTTTATGAAGTTTCGTCTAAGGTTTTAAGCAACCATTCCCTGTCGGGGGGTTCCTTACTGGTTGGAACAACACCGTATTGCCGGATATACCTTAGGCTCCGACGAGAAGTACGAAAACGCAAGAGATTGTCGGAAAGATAGAATCCTAATTTAAAAGTAGGAGGGAGAAACCTTCCTTTATTTACCTTATCTGGGCTCTTGTTAAAGAAGGTGTGAGTCGACTCGCTCCCGTCCAAATCATTGGTGTAAGACTCACAAACTGTAAAAGGGACTGTCATCGCGACGTCGATACAGGGACGACCATCACATTAGTCTTCGCAAGTATCTAGGGTAGGTTTGTTGGTCTCGGTGTTGTTTGTACCTGAATGTACATCCATCGATTCTCCTTCACTTAAATGCCTTGATGAATATCACGCCTTCATCATGTATTCTATTTCTTTGACTTTTTGGAGCCTTTTTTTCTATTTGATCTACGTCTTTTAGGTTCTTAGGAAAGAGGTTTGATGGAATTCAGGTGGATGAATGTTATTATCGTTTTTACTCCCGCCCATCTTAAGGTGATCGTCACAGGATAACGATGGGGCTAAGTAGTGGGGATCAAATCTTAGAATGGCACATTCTAATTCTTTATACATTCCACCACATAACTTGCACCATTCACGGTAAGAGTGGCGGGGGTAAAAATAATCATAAACATCCATGTTTTCCATATTGGTTTTAACCGTCGGGATCAGGCGGTTACCGTTTTCTTACAGACTGTTGTTGTTGCACGGCCACGTGTGGTTATCACACGGCCCCGAGCTGTAGCTCGTATCTGGTATAAAACAATTTTAGTGTTACTGGGGATATGACACGGCCCTGTGTTGATCACACACGACCCCATTTCAGTCCTGTAGAAAGTAGAAAGCTAGGAGAAAAAGAAGAAAAACCTAAAAAGAAAAAAATGACTAGGTCGCCGATTTTAGACTTTCTTAAAATCCTTGTGTCCCCGGCAACGGCGCCAAAAACTTGACTTGTTGGAGCGTGTATGGATTTTTAATATATATTTTAGTATCTTTTTACCCTTTAATCAAGCTTTAAATTTATAAAACATGATATAAAACTATCACTCTCTACAACACGATAGGGCAAGTGCACCCATCGTTGGCGTAGTATAGTGATGGTAAGATACCGATGTCGTCCAAGGACACAAGTGCTTTTAATACCGGAATATCGTTGTTGTCTAATCTAACCAAATATAGAGATAAAATTTTTGTTTTTGTTTTTAATAAATAGTAATAAATAAACAAAATAAATAAATAAAACAGATAGACAAAATAGAATCACTTGGATCCGACTCATCATTTATGTACCTTTTGATGATTTCCTAGCTTTGGGTTTTTTAGGAGATTATCTTAATTAATGTGGAATGTCCCTCTTTTGGAGGCAACACTACCCTCATCCATATTGGTCTGAGTCAACAGGGATACGGTCCCGCGAGGCCTGATTATTGAAAGATAATTAAGTAAGTTATTAATGCAAAAAGTGGCATGTCCCTCTTTTGGAGGCAACGCTACCCTCGGCCATATTGGTCTGAGTCAGTAGGGATACAGTCCCACATGGCCGGTTTATAGTTTTAATAGTAGTTTGTTTATAAGGGATTACAAGGCATTCTTACTTCCCCCGATTTGATGCTATCTGCCTCAAGGGAAGTCCTAATAAGCTTGAATCAGGTCCTCGCAGGATCTATACACTGAACAAGGCAAGAACTTTACCCAACCACCCTTCTAACCCCCTTATAGGCAGTTAACACGCTTTATATAGACCGTAAAGACACGAATGAGTGAATCAACGAAACATGAAGAAATGATTAAGTAAAGTTCACCTTTAATATAAAAAACTAGTTATTAAAGTCAATAATACAAACTCAAATAAAAAGTTACCAAAGCTAGGAAATCAAAAGTAAAACATAAATGATTTTGTCTTCACCAAGTGATGTAAGAGATTAGCCAAGCATGGCCTTTGTTTGACAAAAACTCTTACTATCGATCTTGGATCCCGAGACTACACACATTCTAAGGATGGATGATGGATGAAAGTGGTGGATAATGGTGGTATTGTGGTGGTGGAGTGATGGCAGGTGTGAGAGAAATGGTTTGCTAAGGGATGAGTTGCAAATGAGCCAAGCACCTTGATGTGCGTGAAGTGTCGTATATTTTAGGTGTATATTTTAAGCCCTTTTTAACACTTATTTTAGCCAAGTTTTAAATTTATAAAACACGATATTTCACCAACACTAAACACACATATGGGCAAGTGCACCCATCGTTGAGTGTAGTATAGCGTTGGTAAGATACCGAGGTCGTCCAAGGACACAAGAGCTTTTAGTACCGGTTTATCCTCAACGTCTAACCAAAATAAAAGTTTAGAAAAATGTTTTAAACTAAGAAAAATAAAACTAACTAAAATGCTGAAAATAAAAATAAAAGAAAAACAGATAGACAAGATGAATCACTTGGTTCCGACTCGTATCTAGTATAACCTTTGATTATTTCCGCACTTTTGCACACAATTAAGAGATTATCTTAGTTATTGTAGTAGGCCCCTCTTTTGAAGGTGACGTTACCCTCACCCCAGTAGTTTGAGTCAGCAGGGATACAATCCTAAAGGGGTGGATTATTGGAAGATAATGAATTAAGTTATTAATGCAGTATTGTGGTAGGCCCCGCTTTTGGCGGTGACGTTACCCTCGGCTAAGTAATCTGAGTCAGCAGGGATACAGTCCTAAATAGCCGGGTTATAGTATTAATAGTAGTTAACTTATGAGGGGATCAAAGAGTTTGGACCCCCGCCATCCAATACCGTGAAGTATTGAAGGAGGTCCTACTAAATTTGACCCAGGTCCATTGCAGGACCTCTAAACGCTGAACAATGGCAAGACCTTTACCAAACCGTTCCCTTAACCCCCTACCAGGTAGCCAACATACCTCCATATAGACCGTGGAGATATGAATGGTGAAAATCCTTTATTTTATATAGACAGTAAAATAATGCCAAGACACCACGGACAAACGATAAGGAAAGATCACCTTCAACATAAGTAACTAGTTATTAAAGTCATTAATACAAAACCAAATAAAAAGTGCAAAAGATTAGAAATAAAAAGTATTATACTAGACACTTTGTCTTCACCAAGTGATGTAAGAGACTTAGGCAAACATGGCCTTGATTGTCAAGAACTCTTACGATCAATCTTGGATCCCGAGACGACTCACACACTCTACGATGGACAATGGATGATGGTGGTGGATGATGGTGTTGTGATGGTGGTGGGTGGTGGATGAAGTGTGAGAGAGGTGGTGTGCCAAGGGATGAGATGAAATGAATCCAAGCACTCCTATTTATAGGCTGAACAGAGAGCTGGACATGGCCCCGTGTCCGCTGGGCACGGCCCCGTGTCCGTCTGACACTCTCTCTCCTCATTAATTGTAATTCGCAATTACAATAAATGCGCCTGCTGTACTTTCGACACGCCCCCGTGTCCACTGAGCACGGCCCCGTGATGGGCAATAGAAGCTTCTATAGATTTGTCTTTTCTGCTGCTTCTTGGGCACGACCCCGTGCTGGCTGAGCACGGGGCGTGTTCAGCCTTCTGTCTTCTCTTTTTTGCTTTGGAAGGTGCCGTTGAGGGTTCGGGCAGTCCACTAATGTTCCTTTTCTTGTATTTATGTTGGTTTTAGCTGTCTTTTTGCTTCTTTTGTGTTTTTGAGCTCATTTAATCCTGAAAATACAAAAGGAAGACAAAAACACTCTTTTTCCAATATTAGTACTAAAAAAAGGTTAGTTTTATGCCTCATTTGATGTAATTTATATGTTGCATTTTACACACATCAAATACCCCCACACTTGAACTTTTGCTTGTCCTCAAGCAAAACTCTTTAATATGTGGCTTACACTCCCAAACGGAATAGGTAGAAGAGAAGGTTTTGGGCTTGTCGTAGAGTGTCGGGATTTCCAAGATCTTTTTGGGTTTTATTTTTATTTATTTACAATCCTATTCGTAATGATTTATTCAGAACTGTTCATAAAAGAAATTACTTATTTGGGCATAACATGCCTTTTTAAAATTCTATTTATATATAAGTTCACATACCTCGCGGGGAAATCACTCTCACTCGGCCGAGGGTGTATTTTTAGTGAATCACTCGAGAGCGGCACGGAACTTATTCCTACCATAGGCTTGCCAAGAAATCAATCCTCCTCCTTTTTAACTTTTATACCTTTGTAGATATCAAGAGGACTTTGTGGGTTAAGGGTTGGCTAGGGTTAAAGGTAGGTGGTTGGGTTAGTGGTTAGTAGAAAAAGGGCTAAAAGCGTAACAAGTGTCGGTTTTCGTACTTTTGCAACTTTTTACTTTGATGAAGCTTTTATTCAAACTAAGTTATTTTTGATTAACTTGTTTGTTTATTTTCTTTTTGCTTCATCATTATCACAATTTTTTTTTTTACGAAGAACCGAACTTGTAACTAAAATAAAGGGTTAAAAATTAAAAAAAAAAAGTTTTTGGTGGATGAAAGGGTTTTTTTTTGTTTTTTTGTTTGGGTGATGAAACAAAAAGGTTTAGGCTCAAAGGGGCTAACTAGGGGGATTTTTTGGGTAGGTGGTAAAGGAAAAAGAAAAATAATGGTGTAGAAATGAAAAGGGTTAGTCCTAATGCCTCCATCATTTACTTACTCGGGTTTAAGTTGATAAGGACCGGGAATGTATTGTCATGGCAAGTTCTAGAGTCGTAAGAACCAAGCAGCTATTCACACAAGAAACGAAAAATGAGCATTTAGTCAAATGATATGTAATTGTGTGCTCAATAAAGGCTCAAAACTCACTTTTGTGGGAATGGGTTTTTATGTGATCAAGTGTATAATCAAATTTTAAATAAGTTTGCTATGCCTTTTCATAATTTTCTTATGTTGGTTCTTTTTATCACTACGCTATCGGTTGTAAATTTGTAAAAATATAACCTTTTTTGAGAACTTGAATTTCCCGAGTTAAACCTAGACAAGTAAAAAAAATGAAATTTTTGAAAAAAAATTGGGGTGATTAGCGGTTCCAATAGAGTTTTGTGTAAGGCTTGTATTTAGGACTTGCAAAATTCAAGGTTTTAGCATCCCCCCCACACTTAAATTACACATTGTCCTCAATGTGTCCCAAAAATAAATTTTTAGGTTGATTAGATGTGTAAAATAGTGTTTGAAAAGCAAAAAATTTGTGTAACTGGGCGCTGAACACGGCCCCGTGTTATCCGGGCACGGCCCCGTGTTCAAGTGCCAGTAACAAAATTAAAATAAGAGAAACAGAAGTCTGGACACGGGGGCGTGTTGGGTGAACACGGCCCGTGTCCAGGTACCTGTACTGGGCGTTTTTCTGCAGGTGGTTCGGCACGGGGCCGTGTTGGTTGGGCACGGCCCGTGTTGAACCTTCTGACATGGAGAAAATTGTCGGGTTGCCTCGTTCTTGTGCATGGGATCATTTTCCTCGTTCCCCTTTTCATCCTTTACCAGCATGAGTGTGTTGTACTCATTACAAACCATCCAAACCTTAAAACCATCATTTCATTTCATCATAGAGAGAACTTACATAATCCTAAATTAAACTAGATAAAACAAATAAACCATGGAGTCCTAGCCTTTACTTTATTTTAATTTAGCAAAATTTCCAAGAAGTAATTAATCTTGGTTAAACAAGGCCTTTATGAACTCCTTCTTCCGAGTGCGGTTCTCCTCAAATGTCGGCGAGCCATTCTTCTACCTCCCTTGGAAGGAGAAAAGAAGGCTCATTGGCATTAGTTTGAGGAGTTTCAACTTCCACCGGGATCTCTTGTTGGTGTTCCATGGGAGGTTCCGCCGGAAAGTCTTCCCACCCGGTAGGGTTGTTGATTCCGAGTGCCAGGTTCCAATCCTGTTGAGGAAGGACTGGTTCCATTGGAGGTGCTACAAGAATATTTAACCTCTGGTGCAAGAGGTTAATTTCTTGGAAGCTGCTTTCAAGTCCCATCGTAAGATCGTTAATACGGTCGATTAGGACCTCCTCCACCGAAGTCATTTCGTCGAGAGCCTCCCTTAATGCTATCACATAGTGCACAAGTGTAGCTTCAATGGAGGGTCTTCTTCCTCTTTGGCTGTTTGACGAATGCACAGAAGATGTATTGCTGTTTTCACTCGGCATCCTACGAAAAATAAACTAAAAATAGTTTATTTAATGAAACAGTGACCGGACACGGCCCCGTGCTAACTGAGCACGGCCCCGTGTTCATCTTTCTGCAGAGTTTTGGAACAATGAAACTTGGATTTTTAAGTTATTTTCTGAACTTGTGGGGCCTTTTTAGCTACTAATAACTTAAAACAATGTTTCATAACATGTTTTTACCAAGATTCCTTGAACAAAACTCATTCATCCCTACCATAGAGTTGGAGGAATTCCAAACTTTCAATGGTACCTCTTGGAGAAAGATGGAGAAGAAGGAAATGGCTAAAAGAGGAAAGGACAAGATGGGTTGTTGGAACCTTCTTTTAGACTTACCTAGGATAGTTTGAGAGAAGATTCCTGCAATTCTCTGTCCCAAGTTGGTCTAAATGTGCAGAATTCTTGGCTGCATTTATAGAAAATGACAGCATCCTGGACACGGCCCCGTGTGCAGGTGGAATTCTGACACAGTTTGTCCGTATTCTGACGTACTGATCAGAATGGAATCTTTCGATGGACACGGGGGCGTGCTGGCTGGGCACGGCCCCGTGTCTAGGGACTGTTTTATGAAGTTGTCTAGTTTTTTAAGGCACTTGTTAGTATCGGGTGGTTCCTGACTGGTTGGAACAACCCCAAAGTGCCTAATATACCTTAATTGCCCCAGACTAAGGCGAGAACGCAAGAGGTTGTCGGTGAGGGTAATTCCTATTTTTATTCTAGGTGGACAAGTCCAACCCTTTCCCGGGCTCTTGTTAAAGAAGGTATATGCCGAATCGCTCAGGTCTATGTATGCACCGCATGAAGTCGATGGAGAGTCCTTCATGGCACAATCGACACAGGGACGACTATCGTCCAAGTCTTTGCTAGGTACGAAGGTATTTTTGGGAGCAACGAGGTTGTCGGAATGCGGTTCCAACTTTTCTTCATGGTTATCGTCTTGGGGTGGATTAATAAAATCCTTCCTAAGCTCTTCTAACCAGTTCTGAACTAGATCTTCTAGTTGAAATAACTCGTCAAGGAGCATTTCCCCTAGAATATCTGGCTGGGCGCATTCGAGGGAGAAATAGTGCTTGTTTTTACTTTCGCCCCTCTTAAGGTTGTGAGAAGTTGGTGGGTCCATGTAGTGGGGCCTATAATTTAGGAAGTAGCATTTTACTTCTTCATGTTCGCCACCACATAATGGACACCACGTACCATAAGAGTGCCGAAAGTAAAAATAATTACTATCACTCATTTTTATGTCAGAAATTACCAACCGCCGGGATCTAACGGTTCTGTTTTCAGTAACTGAAACTTGGGCACGGGGGCGTGTTGAGTGAGCACGGCCCCGTGTTCAGCTTACTGTCTGATGTAAAACAGGATTGCCAGTTCCAATGATTGAGTACGGGGGCGTGTTCAGCGGGCACGGCCCGTGCTGAGCTCTGTAGAAGCTGAAAAACTAAGAAAATCCTAAAAAAATAAAAAGAAAAATAAAAGATGATTAGGCCGTTGATTCCTAACTTTCTTAAAATCCTTGTGTCCCCGGCAACGTCGCCAAAAACTTGATGTGCGTGAAGTGTCGTATATTTTAGGTGTATATTTTAAGCCCTTTTTAACACTTATTTTAGCCAAGTTTTAAATTTATAAAACACGATATTTCACTAACACTAAACACACATATGGGCAAGTGCACCCATCGTTGAGTGTAGTATAGCGTTGGTAAGATACCGATGTCGTCCAAGGACACAAGAGCTTTTAGTACCGGTTTATCCTCAACGTCTAACCAAAATAAAAGTTTAGAAAAATGTTTTAAACTAAGAAAAATAAAACTAACTAAAATGCTGAAAATAAAAATAAAAGAAAAACAGATAGACAAGATGAATCACTTGGTTCCGACTCGTATCTAGTATAACCTTTGATTATTTCCGCACTTTTGCACACAATTAAGAGATTATCTTAGTTATTGTAGTAGGCCCCTCTTTTGAAGGTGACGTTACCCTCACCCCAGTAGTTTGAGTCAGCAGGGATACAATCCTAAAGGGGTGGATTATTGGAAGATAATGAATTAAGTTATTAATGCAGTATTGTGGTAGGCCCCGCTTTTGGCGGTGACGTTACCCTCGGCTAAGTAGTCTGAGTCAGCAGGGATACAGTCCTAAATAGCCGGGTTATAGTATTAATAGTAGTTAACTTATGAGGGGATCAAAGAGTTTGGACCCCCGCCATCCAATACCGTGAAGTATTGAAGGAGGTCCTACTAAATTTGACCCAGGTCCATTGCAGGACCTCTAAACGCTGAACAATGGCAAGACCTTTACCAAACCGTTCCCTTAACCCCCTACCAGGTAGCCAACATACCTCCATATAGACCGTGGAGATATGAATGGTGAAAATCCTTTATTTTATATAGACAGTAAAATAATGCCAAGACACCACGGACAAACGATAAGGAAAGATCACCTTCAACATAAGTAACTAGTTATTAAAGTCATTAATACAAAACCAAATAAAAAGTGCAAAAGATTAGAAATAAAAAGTATTATACTAGACACTTTGTCTTCACCAAGTGATGTAAGAGACTTAGGCAAACATGGCCTTGATTGTCAAGAACTCTTACGATCAATCTTGGATCCCGAGACGACTCACACACTCTACGATGGACAATGGATGATGGTGGTGGATGATGGTGTTGTGATGGTGGTGGGTGGTGGATGAAGTGTGAGAGAGGTGGTGTGCCAAGGGATGAGATGAAATGAATCCAAGCACTCCTATTTATAGGCTGAACAGAGAGCTGGACACGGCCCCGTGTCCGCTGGGCACGGCCCCGTGTCCGTCTGACACTCTCTCTCCTCATTAATTGTAATTCGCAATTACAATAAATGCGCCTGCTGTACTTTCGACACGCCCCCGTGTCCACTGAGCACGGCCCCGTGATGGGCAATAGAAGCTTCTATAGATTTGTCTTTTCTGCTGCTTCTTGGGCACGGCCCCGTGCTGGCTGAGCACGGGGAGTGTTCAGCCTTCTGTCTTCTCTTTTTTGCTTTGGAAGGTGCCGTTGAGGGTTCGGGCAGTCCACTAATGTTCCTTTTCTTGTATTTATGTTGGTTTTAGCTGTCTTTTTGCTTCTTTTGTGTTTTTGAGCTCATTTAATCCTGAAAATACAAAAGGAAGACAAAAACACTCTTTTTCCAATATTAGTACTAAAAAAGGGTTAGTTTTATGCCTCATTTGATGTAATTTATATGTTGCATTTTACACACATCAACCTCCTTTATAGCTGAAAACAGTAGCTTCACACAACCCCATGCCCACCATGCACGGTCCCGTGTCCTTCCCTTCTCTGTATTCATTTAATGCTGTTTTCAGCCCATCTGCACACACGACCCCGTGTGTCAACGGCACGGCCCCGTGTCTCTTGTACTTGTTGTACGAACCCAGATTTCCAAATCTGAGAGTTGACCACGGCCCATGCTTAGGAGACACGGCCCCGTGTCCCTTGTCTTTTTCTGTTTGTCTTTATCCTCTGAGAATCTTGAATGGGGCACGACCCATGCCCGGCTGGCACGACCCCGTGCTTGAGTTCTGGTTTTGTTATTTTTGTCTATGGGGTGAAGCTTGGAGGGTCGGTATAGTGTGTCAACTTCCCGTCTTCGTATTTATGTTGGTTTTTGTCGTTATTTTGTTCTTTTTGTCCTTTTAAGATCTTTTAATCCTGAAAATCAAAAGTATACAAATAAACGCACTTTTCCCAACACTAGTGTTAAAAATGGGTTGTTTTTATACCTTATTTGATATGATTTATATGTTGCATTTTATGTGTATCATAGACAAATCAGATTGGAACCCTAAATCAGCTAAGGTTAACAAAAAAAGTCAAAATTAGATCCTCTTTTAAGCGGTTAGGGTTTTGACAAATTTGTTGACTTGGTTTTTGACCGTTTCCTGCGGTTTTCATTGGTTTTTGTTGGTTCGATCTGGTTTCAAATGAGAGGAATATAATCTGGTTAGAAACCTATGGGTAGTTTCAAATTGGCTTAAATGTATCATGGTTTCAAACAAGTATTAGTTGGGGTCAGCTCACAGATGTCGGTTCTCAAACTAGTTTGAATTTGCATCTCTGTCTAGTAGTATACGCTAAAAACGTGTCCAGTCGCCATCACCTCAACATTATATATATTTAATTTATTTAATATATATAATTGGAAAGTAGATGTGAATACTAATTTGAATTTTAAAATAATATATAGTTTTTTCTTCATATTTTTATAATAATATATAGTTTTTCTATCATATCATATTTACTTTTAACCTTTATAATATTTCTATAATTTTTAACTTTTAATGAGTTTCTTTCTGATATTGTCTGAACAACATTGGTATCAGTACCGTATAACATCCGTATAGTTTTTTATCAGCATTTTATAGAATTTAAATATATTGTCCTAATGTGCTTATTATTATTTATGATTCGATAAAAGTTCTAATCGAACAGGTCATATATATCATCACAAATTGAACATATACCGACCAAACAACATCGATAGCAATACCAACTTCCTTTTTATAGTCTTTTCGACGTGGAGGTATAAAATTCGTTAAACACAGACTTATATTTGCAATAAAGTATTTCTTAGTATCGTAAGCTATATCGAGTGTTTATATGGTATCGGTATCGTGATGAACTAATACCGTCCGAACAACACCGATATCGGTATATGTATTCTTTTTATGGTTTTCAATCGATGAAAAATACGTGTATTGCTATGTCGAGTGCAGTATCGTACTGGTACCGTAATGAACCAGACCGATAATGACCAAAGACCCGCAGCGACGCGCGTGAGAATCACACTAGTATATATATAATATAGGGTAAGGTTCATTTGAGAACCACCCTTATTGCGAGAACCTCGAGAACCGCGAGAACCAATGTGAACACAAAAAAAAAATCTAAAAAAAAAATCAAAAAGCACTTAAATTTTTTTTTTAGTATTTTAAAACAAATCGCTATATTTAGTTACCAAAAATTTTTTTTTTTCGAGTAACAGTTATCCATACCCATGTGCATATGTATCATTACTTCGACAAATTCCGTAATACGTTATCAGTAATAGACAATTGCACTTTAATTCAATACCATCTGTAATACACTACTTTTTACATTACCAATATTCAAAATGCACATGTGCATCATTATGTATAACCATGATATAACGTGTTTTGGTCAAAAAGTTTGTGATTTTGAATGGAGAAGTAGGCCCATATACATGTTTTTTGGTTAGTTATATCTAGTGGTTGATGGTTTAGTTATAGTTGTTAATTTATGATGTAATATGTTAATTGGATGGTATAAATGGTGTTGATATACATGTAATAAACTGAAAATATTGGTAATGGTATTGTATTATGGATGGTATGAGGTAATGGTATTGTATTATGGATTGTAGAAGGTAATGGTAATGTATTATGGATTGTATGATAGATGAAAGGGAAAGTGTATTCAAAGTAATGTACCAAAACACCTTATTTCATGTTGATACATATAGATGCACATGTGCATTTCTAATATTGGTAATGTAAAAAGTAGTGTATTACATATGATAGTGTAAATGAAAGTGCAGTTGTCTAATATTTGTAATGAATTACGGAATTTGTCAAAGAAATGACAAAAATGCACATGTGCATGTTTGTGTATTATGGATGGAATGATAGATGAAAGAGAGTGTATTCAAAGTAGTGTACCAAAACACCTTATTTCATGTTGATACATATAGATGCACATGTGCATTTCTAATATTGTTAATGTAAAAAGTAGTGTATTACACGTGGTAGTGTAAATGAAAGTGCAACTGTCTAATATTTGTAATGAATTACGGAATTTGTCAAAGAAATTATATATATGCACATGTGCATGGATAACTGTTACTCGGAATTTTTTATTTTTTATTTTTTTGAATTTTTTTATTATCAATGAAATATAGCGATTTTTCCAAAAAAATAGTAAAAAAAAAAATTTTTTGGGTGTTTTTTTAGATTTTTTTAGGTATTACTGTTTGTGTTCACACTGGTTCTCGCGAGTCTTGCAATAAAGGGTGGTTTCCAACGTGTTGCGGCGGGGGCGAACACTAATGCCACACTACCGCCAGCGACCACCGACGCTGAAGTTGCGGCGTGTTAATGCGAAGAAATTAAACCAAAACATAAAACATAGAATAAAATAACTAAGTTGATCTAGGACTCGTTCGTTACAATGAACCCGCGTCTGTTTTTTCTCGTTTGACAGGTTCATTGTAATCTATATATAATATATATCATTACCACTATACAAACCATAATGCATACTAATGTGTGTAAAATGCAACATATGAATTACATCAAATGAGGCATAAAACTAACCCTTTTTAGTACTAATCTTGGAAAAAGTGTGTTTTTGTCTTCCTTTTGTATTTTCATGATCAAATGAGTTTAAACGGACAAAAGAAACAAATATGCAGCAAAAACTAACATGAATACAAAAAAAAAGGAATAAACGTGGCATGCCCGACCCCTCAGCAACATTCCCAAGGACAAAACAAGAAACAGAAGGCTGACCACGGCCCCATGCTCACTGGACACGGGGGCGTGGTCAGATGTCTGCAGAAATGGACAAAGCCGTGTAAGCTTCTATGCCCACCACGGGGGGGTGCCTAGCTCAGCACGGGGCGTGGTCAACGCTAAGATTCGCAGAATCTTGCAACTCTTGGCAGTACAGATATGCTTCTGCACACGGGGACGTGCCCAGCGAACACGGGGCCGTGTGGAGCCTAATGCAGACAATTGCAATTAATGAAGGAAGAGAAAAGGGTTGGCCACGGGGGCTTGTCCGCTAGACACGGGGCCGTGGCCGGGCTTCTGTTCAGGCTATAAATAGGGGTGCTGGCTCACTTCAAAGGCATCCCTTGGCAAACCACCTCTCTCCCACTTTGCCACCACTACAACACCCACATCCACCACCATCATCCATCATCCACCTTAGAGTGTGTGTAGTACTCTCGGGATCCAAGATTGATAGTAAGAGATCTTGTCAATCAAAGGTCATGTTTGGCTAAGTCTCTTACATTACTTTGCCACCAGCATTTAATGTATTACTTTTGATTTTTAATCTATTGCACTTTTTATTTGGTTTTGTATTAATGACTTTAATAACTAGTTTCTTATGTTGAAGGTGAAACTTCTTTATCATTTGTCTGTGGTGTCTTGGCATTACTTTAGTGTCTATATAAAGTAAAAGATTTTCACCATTCATATCTCTACGGTCTATATAGAGATATGTTGGCTACCTGATCGGGGGTTAAGGGAATGGTATAGTAAGGTTCTTGCCTTGTTCAGTTTATAGATCCTGCAAAGGACCTGTGTCAAGATTACTAGGACCTCCTTCAATACCCAATGGTATTGGATGGCGGGGGTGCGAATGGCTTGATCCCCTCATATGTAAACTACTATTAATACATTAAACCGGCTACTTGGGGTTGTATCCCTGCTGACTCAAACCACTTAGCCAAGGGTAACGTCACCTTCAAAAGATGGGCCTACCACTTTTCGCATTAATAACTTAATTAATTATCTTTCAATATTCCGACCCTTTGGGATTATATCCTTTACTGACTCAAACCACTGGGTTGAGGGTAACGTCACCTTCAAAAGAGGGGTCTACTACTATAACTAAGATAATCTTTTAAAAAGTGCAAAAATGCGAAAATCATCAAAGGATACATTAAAGGCAAGTCGGATCCAAGTGATTCATCTTGTCTATCTGTTTTTATTTTTATTTTTATTTCAGCATTTTTAGTTTTTATTTTTCATTTAAAACCTTTTTCCAAAAATTTTAGTTTGATTAGACGTTGAGGATAAACCGGTACTAAAAGCTCTTGTGTCCTTGGACGACCTCGGTATCTTACCAATGCTATACTACGCTCACGATGGGTGCACTTGCCCATGTGTGTGTTTAGTGTTAGTAGAATATCGTGTTTTATAAATTTAAAACTTGACTAATGCATAAAATGGGCTTAAAATATCAATAAAAGCATATTACACCTTACACAGACCACATACATTACAACAATCATTGCATCAATATGTTGCAAATTATATTTATAAAAGATTTTGGCTAAATTAATTAGATTATTATAAATAATAATAATTTACAAATAAAACAACACAACTTTGAATGGATCAAACCGATTGAATATGGTAAGATAATGAAACCATTGTTTGATTAGGTTATAACCACCTAAGCACAATTTACAAGCATACATGCATACAAAACAGAATGAATTTGGTAAGGTAATTAAACTGTTATTTGATTAAGGTACAACTACTTAACCATAAATTACAACCAAACATGCATACATGGTAAGGTAATTAAACTATTATTTGGTTAAGGCACAACTACTTAAGCACAAATTACAACCAAAGATGCATACAAATGTTACAAAATAATAGTATATTTATTTGATTAAGGTACAACTACTTAAGCATAAATTACAACCAAACATGTATACATGGTAAGGTAATGAAACTATTATTTGATTAAGATACAACTACTTAAGCACAAATTACAACTAAAGATGCATAGAACTGTTCCAAAATAATAGTATATAAATATAATTATTATAAAATATTTTATTTGTTATTTTGTTAATATAATATTTTATTTCTATAATTATTTTGTTTTTTGCGTAATTTTATTTGAACATGTTAAATATATTTGAATTTTTTCTTTACCGGGAGAAACAAAACCGATACGCTTTGAACATCGGTAGCGGTACCGTATTCGTTTTTATGTTTTCTTAACATGGAGGCAAAAAGTTCGTTGAAAATTAAGTTGTGTTCGCAATATAGTATTTTTTTACAAGATACAATAACTTTTTCTTTTCCGTGAGGAACGAAATTGATACCCTTTGAACATCGGTAGGTTACGATATTTGTTTTTATGTTTTCTTAACATGGAGGAAAAATGTTCGTTGAAAATTAAGTTGTATTCGTAATATAGTATGTTTTTAATGCTCGGTACAGTAACAAAATCGTGAGCCGCCGCATCGCGTGCAAATATTTATAACTCTGGTAATGATTAAGGGAACTAATAATCACACATGGTAAAATATTATTCTCACATGGCGATACGGGCCGTATAAGGTTATACGACTGGTATACAATAAATGAACTGACAAAGGTTGTGCCAGCAGCCTTTGTCGGTTCATTTTATTCTATACGGTCCGTATAACCTTATACGGCCAGTATACACCATGTGAGCATAAGATTTTAGGGTGGTCGTATATAATGTATACGATATCTTTATACGGGTCGTATAAGGTTATACGGCTCATACTTTAAATTTCGATTTTTTTTATTTTAACAGTTTGACTCGACATATTATTCCTCGATATGCGTGCGGTTAGACGTAAGATTTTTCGTTTCGATGTTATATTCATCGATTCTCGTGCGAGTTATGTTATTAGACGTTAGATTTCTCTATATTCGTGCGAGTTATTTGATTCGACGTTAGATTCCTCGATTCGCGTGTTAATCATTTGAAACGATGTAATATTCGGTAAAAACCTCTATATAAATGACACTAATCTTATTCATTTTCATTCAACTTCTATACATTTCCTCTATATTTCTTTGTCTTCAAATTATATTACGCTATCAATGTCGTTTTGGGGTAACGGTAACTTTTTCGGTAGTGAATCCGCTAGCGAGTCGAATAAGATGAGTTATGATATCAATCAAAATAACAATCCGGGTTTGTTTGATCTAAATATTTCGTTCGATCTCAATCTTACATCTGATGCAAGTCAGGATCCTTGGGGTTTGGATGCCTGTCAGGGTAATTATGCTGGTTATTATCCGCCACCATCCGGTAGTTTTCAATCCCCTCCTGGTAATGGTGGACCACTGCCCGATAGTTTTTAATATCCTCCCGGTAGTGGTGGACCGTCCGAGGGTCCAAACGGTGACTAGGAACCTAGTGAGTTTGAAACCGATCAGGTATAACATTTATTTATACGTTTATTTGCCGTACGTTTAATATTATTGTTTATACGTTTGATGTCTTTTACATTATCATCGCAGTTCATCCAAAAACTATGCATAACATCTTATTCAACTGAGTTAATCATTAATTCACACATATAAGTGTTTTGATAGAAATTTGAGAGCATGGATGAATTGGTGGAGTGGTGTAGACAAGTCGGATGCCAAAATGGGTACGCCATAGTCACCAAAGACACGATATACAAGAAACCCCCAAGCGGCCAGCCGTTAAAAATATGGCTTATATGCGATTGTGCCGACCAACACAAGTCAACAGCCACAGTCAGACACAATGGGAGCAAGAAAACCGGTTGCAAATTCCAACTGATCGGGACATACAGAAAGAGGTCACGTTTTTGGAAACTAAGGGTTGACAAAGCTAAGAATAACCACGAACCCTTTCTGTATCCAGATGGTCATCCGTCCCTAATGAGGCTCACACCAGCGGAAGAGAGGACGTTGGATCAACTGACGTATCAGAACATGAAACCACGTGACATTCTTACTACCATGAAAGAACAGAACCCCGAAAATGTCTTAACAAGAAATACCATATACAACGCACGGGCCAAATTAGGTTGAATGGGGTAAGTCGGCGAGACTCCAATGCAGATACTTTTCCACCGGTTGAAGACAGTTGGGTTTGTTTTCTTCCATAGAATATCTGAAAACGACGAAAGGGTACAAGATGTTTTCTTTATCCACCCGGAGTCGAACAGGTTGTGGCGCGCCTTCTCGCGTGTGTTGCTTATAGACTCCACCTACAAGACGAACCAGTACAAAATGCCGCTAGTTCAGATTATCGGTGTCACATCCATATACTTATAGTTTTGCATTGCGCATGCGTTCATAACCAACGAGAAGAGGAAAACTTCACGTTGGTGCTACAAAGGTTGAAAGACTCATTGGACAATGTTATGGAGCCCCGTGACAATGTTATGGAGCCCCGTGTAATAGTAACAGACAGAGATCTCGCCCTCATGAACGCATGTGCAAGCGTGTTTCCGAACGCTAGACATTCGCTGTATAGGTGGCACACACAACAAAACATCGCCAAATATTGCAAGCCATGCTTTAAAACGGAAGACTAGGAAAAGTTTGTTTACAAGTGGGGCAGGCTGATTAACTCAAGGACCGATGTTGACTACACCTAATGGTACGAGCGAATACGAGCAAGAACGGTAAGTTTCCTAGAAATTTTCTTATTAATCATACTTATCTGACTTGTCTTGACTACACTTCACTTTGTTTTCAGAGATTGTGGATTACATGTTTTCAAACTGGTTAGAACCATTTAGAGAATAGTTTGTTTCTTTCTAGCCCGACCAACATCTGAACTTCGGACAACGTACAACTAACATGGTAGAGAGTCAACATGCACTTTTGAAGAAATACCTTGACGAACGCAACAACATGCTGGATAAAGTTGTATTTCTTATCGATCAGCTCATAAAAAACCAGGTGACAGAAATAAAATGCAGCATTGAAGCAAGCAGGAGCCGGACAATGGATCACCGTAACAAATCAGTATTTGATCTCATACGAAAGAAGGTTTCACATGCATGCATGGACCTGTTATCCAACGAAGTACAAGTTATAGAAATCTTAAAAGAATCTAACGGTACATGCGCATGCCGTTTGTTTACAAGTTGTGGGTTGCCATGCGCATGCCGGTTGGTACCGAATATACATAAACGTAATACATTCTTCGACCAACCACGTCTTATAATAAAAGCATTTCATCACGCAATGATTTTCACGTTTTCTGTTGTTTGTTGTTTTATTTTAATTTAGGTGAAAGGATTCCACTGGATTCGATAGAACCCTTTTGGCGAAAGCTAGATTTGAAATCTTTAAACGAAGGGTGCGATGAAGAGTATTTCGACGTGGACAACGAACTAGTGAATCTTAAACAACATATAATGGGGCAGCCGAGAGCAATAAAGATAAACTTGTTTCAAAAGATAAAGGAGTTGGTAAATCCCAATCAGACAAAGGTTAAACAGTCAGTCAAGTAGAAAAACCCACGGGGTCGTCCAACTTTAAAGGCTCAGCAACAAAGGATGGTTGATTCGTTTGTGGAGCCTTCGCTGAGTACGCTTTTAATCGTACCTCTAGCCACATTTGCTGTGGCGGCTTCGTCATCCGTCTGGCGAAGCACTGGCTGCGCCGCTTGTCCCCGCAGGTGGCTCTGGATATGGCCGTCACACGAGATTGATTCGGCAGGTAGGGCCACATCATGCGCGATGAAGATTGCTCACGAGGTGCCACCGGACAAGGTCCGGGTGATTTGATCGTATGATGAGGGTCGTACCGAGTGGTACCCAAGGCAACCACTACCGAGGGAGGTAGGCCAGGGAGGCGAGGGTGATGGTGAGGGTGACAGAGGTGAGGGAGGCGGGGGGGGGGGGGGGAGGCAGGATACAGGGGGTAGTTCATGCTTCGGTCGACAGATCACAAATGGGTGTGGGGGATGTACAGGGTGATCGCCCGTACAATCGACGGAGCGTGAGACCTCGTGTGATGCCTCCACCGGGGGTGGAGGAGATACTGGCTCAGGTTGAGTCGGATGTAGCTGCTGTACGGGTGGATGTATCCCGTATACAGAGTAACGTACAGTGGATGGTCGAGGCGATTATTGTTATGCATTCTGGCGCGCCCTACCTCCACGCGTTGGCGCTGCACCACTACCATCACCGTAGTTGCTTATTGTATTTTGGTTTTGTTGTTTTACATTTAAAACATTGTAAATATTTATCTTTTGTTGTTTTAGGTGTAAAACATTGTAAATACTAATCTTATGTTTACATTTTAGAGTAAAATGCACGGATAGTCCCTGTGGTTTTGTAAAATAACACCTATAGTCCCCAACTTTTGAAAATTACACCGGTGCTCCCTATGGTTTGACAGTTTGTTACTCGGATAGTCCCTGAAGTGGATGTTCGTTAGTTTTCTCTGTTAAATCTATGTAAAATGACAAACATGCCCTTAGCAATTATTCATCTCTCTCATCTATGTACAAATCTACTCTCTTATCTCTCTTTCTCTCCCCATCTCTCTCTCTCTGTTTGCCTAAGAAAAATTATCATGTTTTTCTTTGCTTCAAAATTCAAAACCCAGAATCATAAATGAAGAAACTCTCTTTCTCACTCACTTTATTTAAGATCCAGATTCATGCTTTTCTTTGCTTCAAAAATTAAAACCCATAATCATAAATGAAGAAACTCTCTCTCTCACTCACTTTATTTAAGATCCAGATTATGTGTTCGAAGTGTCCTTGTTCTTGGCTGTTGTGGGTTACAAAACTTCGATCTCCGATGCCGATCTCGTCTTCAGGGTCGACCGGAAGCTAACAGGTAACAATCTATTCGGTCTCTCTGGTAGATCTGGATCTGCGATGAACAAGCGATTGTTTGTCGAGTGGTGGTTCAAGGGTGGGTGACGACGGACCGGTGATGAAGTGATGAAGACTGAGTCGGGTATGGTTCTTACGATTGGATCGTGTTCTTGTTCTTAAATATGTGGGTTTAGGTTTTGGGTTTTAGATTGATCGGAGGTAAAGGGGTTTGAGTGTTCTTGAATTTATGAGTTTAGGTTTCAGTTTGTTCATGTCTTGGAAGATGAAAATAGGTGATTAAGATGTGTCCAGAGTTTATGTTGTTTGTTTTTTAAGATGATGATGATTTTTTTGAAGTTGATGATGATGAAATTTTTGGAAGATAAAGTTGATAATGAATGTTCATCCTAAATGAAATCAGACCCAGATCTTCAATCAAGCTCTTCATGTTCTTGAAGATGTTATATATTTTATTTAATAATTAATTATGGGGTCTAATTGGTATTTTAAATGATTATTTAGTAATTTTTTCTTATATTTTATTAAAAGCAAGGGGTAATTTTGTCATTTTACATAGATTTAACGGAGAAAACTAACGGACATCCACTCCAGGGACTATCCGAGTAACAAACTGTCAAACCACAGGGAGCACCAGTGTAATTTCCAAAAGTTGGGGACTATAGGTGTTATTTTACAAAACCACAGGGACTATCCGTGCATTTTACTCTACATTTTATTTTGTTTGTTTAATAATTGTTATCGTATTATTTATCATATTCACATATTTTGTTTAATAAAGTGGAAAATTATTATATGTTATTAGTACGTTTAACTAAAAACTTGTAACATAATCCGATATATCTAAATAACACGGCAAACACTATCTAAACAATTACTTAAACTTATTAAACAGTTGTTTTGTTTCACATAAAAATAATAATAATAATTATTATATACGGGTCGTATAACATTATACGACCCGTATATGTTTGTTAAAAACCTGATAAAACTTCACAAAAAAATCTCATTAGGTCGTATAACATTATATTGCCCGTATAGAATTGTATACGACTCGCATAATTTATACGACCCGTATACACGTAAAACATAAAAAACATTTTACTGCATCTATTTATGTGTAACAACATTTTATACGGGTTTATACGATTTGTATATAGCTAAAAAATGTGAAAATAAGAAAATATAGGTGTGAGAATAGTAGTTGGGTGATTTAAAAGTGCATGATTATATTTCATAGTGTGGAAAATAGGATTAATAGTAATATTATAATCCGAAGGTCCGTACTCTGACAACGACCACTGAAGGATGGTGGCACATGCCCTTCTGTCATCTCTATAATCAAATCAACGGTCTTCATCTCCAGGTACGGCTCCGATCCCCCTGCTCTTCTTCCGCTCGCTCCGATCCCTTATATAACTCCCCCATGCGTCACTTTCCTCTTTCTTTTTCTTCTTCAGAGCTCTCTTCTACTCCAAAGTTTGCAACTTTATAGTTCCATTCACTTCATGGAGTGGTTTTCTGAACTGGGTTAGGGCTTTCTTGGTAAGTTAAGTTTTTTTTTTTTTCTGTAATAAAATATGAAGCTTTCAACATCAGGGTCTGGTCAGCAGCTTGAAGAAGGTATGTTTTGTTTTTGACTTTAAGTTGATTATTGTATGTTATTTACTTCATATTGTTCTTGATTGATTGTTGTTTGCTTGTGAAAGGAGAAAAGAAATGCTTGAATTCGGAGCTATGGCATGCTTGCGCTGGCCCTCTTGTGTCGCTACCGACTGTTGGTGGGCGTGTGATCTATTTCCCACAGGGTCATAGCGAGCAGGTCCTTTTTGCTATTTTATTTTGAACACAACCTTTGGGTATGTATGTTGTAGTTTGTTTTTGATGTTTTGAAAAATGTGAACGAACCAGGTTGCTGCCACAACGAATAAAGAAATTGATGCCCACATTCCGAATTATCCGAGTTTGCCTCCACAATTGATTTGCCAACTTCATAATGTCACAATGCATGTACGTTTTTTTTAATCAAGTGTGTAACTTAAAGCGGTCAAATCATCATCATCATACTCAGTAAATCCCACCAATAGCAAAGCCGGTAGGGTCTGAGGAGAGGAGGGTAGATGTAGACAGCCTTACCTCTACCCGTAGGAATAGAGAGGCTGCTTCCAGTGAGACCCCCCGGCTCGATTGTAGTTTTGTATCAAGCCTTGGACCTAAGACACATAACGCTCAAACAATCGGGATAGAGACTGATTGGTGCATGTACCCCCGTGTCTTTCAGCTATCAACGTCCCCACATGATGCATGATTAACTATCCGCCGGTTTTAACGTTATTTTCACTAAATTAGTAAAATAACATTAACGTTAAAGACTGATTAAGATATATTTGCTATTTCAGGCAGATGTTGAAACGGATGAAGTGTACGCACAAATGACATTACAGCCATTGACCCCGGTAATCATTTGGTCAAAGTTGGAATGTGGATTTGTTTAGTAGTATATTAGGAGGATTTAAAAATTTTAAAGTTTATTTTTGTGTGATAACTTATCAGCAAGAGCAGAAGGATACATTTCTTCCCGTCGAGTTGGGTATTCCAAGTAGACAACCAACAAACTACTTCTGCAAGACATTAACCGCAAGTGACACAAGTACGCACGGCGGCTTCTCTGTTCCTCGACGTGCTGCTGAGAAAGTTTTTCCTCCACTGGTAAAATTTTAACCATTTGACCCGTCCCACTTTTAAACTCTGCAAGACATTTCCGGTTTGTTTGTGCGGCCTGTATGAATTTAAACTCAACCCAAATCGACCCATTTGTAAGTAAATAAGAATAACGAAGGTTTGAGTTGTGATTAGAAAAAACAACAATAATTCAATCTTTGAATTATACGATTTAGGTAGCATACAATTATAAATAAACTTTTGGCGAAGTTAACCCGTTTGACCCGTTCCACTTTTAGCTAATTTATATTTTTTCTAGTTGTTCGACCTATTTGAACTAAAACTCAACCCAAATTAACCTATTTTTAAGTAAATGAAAATAACGAAGGCTTTAGTTATGATTAAAAAGACTAATATATCAAATTTTGAATAAAATAATCTAGTAGTTTACATTAATAATTAACTTCTGGCAAAATTTAACCCGTTTGAACCGTTCTACTTTTAGCTAATAATCATTTCGACCTGTTCGGACCAAAATTCAATCAATCTACCCATTTGTAGTAAATGGGTTGAAATTGCCACCTCTACTTAGACGGGTTGTTGTAAAAATTCGCCTGGGCTTTTGATTAGTCGCCGATTAATCAGTAATTGGAGGTTCACCGAGTAATGGCCGATTAATCGCTAGACGGTCAACATTGGTCCTCTTCCGGCCAAATTCTGGCCAGATTCTAGCCAAATTTCGACCAAACCTTTATAAGCTACCTCCAATTGCTTATAAAATGGGTCAACGAGGGGTTAAAACATGCCTACTTAAAAAGTTACATATAAAAATCCCAATCTAATTAATCCCGATTAACCGTTAGTCGGACCTCACCGACCGACTAGCGCCTATCGATTCTTACACCACTGATCAAACATTATCTTTTATGTTTGATCTTTTCAGGATTTCTCTCAGCAGCCACCTGCACAAGAACTTATTGCAAGGGATCTTCACGATGTTGAATGGAAGTTTAGGCATATTTTTCGAGGTAAGATCATACCTCCTTAGTATGTTAAATTACTAAGGAGGTGTTTGAATATGTGTTTTGAAAGCGGATATGCGAACATGAATTAGTTAATCAGCTGCACCAAACTGGATTTATAATATAGCACATTCCTTTTTTAAGTAGTAATAATAAGATATCTGTATGAAATTTTTTGATTATGTAACAAAACAATTATATAATTTATTAAAAAATGGAACTTTGTTGTTTTCTTGTTAGCTCTCTTTAGTAATTGTATAATATGTAAAATTATGTATACGAGCGATATTTTTTATTTTCGGTAGAATTGGATTTGATATTCAAAAGGGGTTGCGGCACAGCTTGTTGCCCGTTACCTGTCATTCTTATGTAATTTTCCTAACGTTAAGTGAAAGTTGAATTTTTATAATAAAAGAAATATTACCAAATATATAAAGATTTGATATTCTTGAGGTGATGTTACATGTTTTCTCCTTCACATGCAGGGCAGCCCAAACGCCATCTTCTTACTACCGGGTGGAGCGTGTTTGTTAGTGCCAAAAGACTCGTTGCAGGAGATTCCGTTCTATTTATTTGGTAATTTTTCAACTAAATATTGTAAATTCACATGTAATTTGCTAGTTCTAGCTGTGGCACTTTCGACCCGTTTACTTATAGTTTGCATATATCATGCAACTTCTTAAAACATTATATTCAAATATTTAGATTGTTTTTGTAATTAATATTGTTTGTAATCATAATTAGGAACGAGAAAAATCAGCTCCTTTTGGGAATCCGGCGTGCGAATCGTCCACAAACTGTGATGCCATCATCTGTTCTATCAAGTGATAGTATGCATATCGGCCTTCTTGCCGCTGCGGCTCATGCAGCCGCTACTAATAGTTGTTTCACAATATTCTATAATCCAAGGTAGCTACTAAAATATTATAGAAATTCGTAAATTAATATTTTTTCTTTATTTTTTAACAAATTTAACTGCATTCAGGGCTAGTCCATCTGAGTTTGTCATCCCCCTTTCAAAATACGTCAAAGCTGTGTATCACACACGGGTTTCAGTCGGGATGCGTTTCCGTATGCTGTTTGAAACTGAAGAGTCAAGCGTACGCAGGTATTTATGGCTGATTATAAATGATTCAAGTTTTGAATTAGTGTTCAATGATCGTATATCTTTATATTTAGATACATGGGCACAATTACTGGCATTGGCGATTTAGATCCTGCCCGCTGGCCTAATTCTCATTGGCGTTCTGTTAAGGTAAACCATCGTAATTCACTTACATATAAATGTATATATCTGTATCTCATATTTATGATTTATTTTTTTGATATTTGTAGGTTGGTTGGGATGAGTCGACTGCAGGTGAGAGACAACCGCGAGTATCATTATGGGAAATTGAACCTTTGACAACGTTTCCTATGTACCCATCTTTGTTTCCCCTTAGGTTAAAACGACCGTGGTATCCGGGAGCTTCATCTTATCAAGGTATCGTGATAAAAACTCTTTTCGAGTAAAGTACGCGGATAGTCCCTGTGGTTTACCAAAATTTTGGATTTAGTCCCTAGCTTTCCAAAAGCACACATCTGGTCCCTGTGGTTCACACTTTGTAACACATTTAGTCCCCCAACTTTTTCCAAAAGTACATGGATGGTCCCTGTGGTTTGCACTTTGTAACGCGTTTAGTCACTAACTTGGACATGCTAAAACCTTTAGATTTGTTGGCTGGGAACTAAATGTGTTGCAACATCCAAACCACAAGGACCATCCATGTACTTTTGGAACGCTAAGTACCAAATCCAAAACTTTGGTTTAACCACATGGGCCATCCATGTACTTTTGGAAAGCTAGGGACCAAATTCAAAATTTTGGTAACCACAGGGACCATCCGTGTACTTTACTCTTCTTTTTCAAAATTTAAATTCATTTTTTTTGTTTTTTTAATTTTTGGTTTATGGTTGCAGACAGCAGAGATGATACGATTAACGGAATGGCGTGGTTGAGAGGTGAAACGGTAGAGCAAGCGCTCCATTCTCCAAATTTTCAATCAAGTAGCATGCTTCCATGGATGCAGCAAAGGGTAGATCCGTCATTTCTCCAAAGTAATCTTAATCAGCAGTATCTAGCAGCCGGTATGCAGAGTGTCGGAACTGCGGACGCTTTGAAACAACAATTGTTGCAGTTTCAGCAACCCCTTCAACAGCTTCACCATTCGGGCCCACAGTCAACTCCACAGCTGTTTGTTCATGGTCAAAGTCAAACCCAAACGCTGGACAATTTCCCGCGGTCAATGCACCAAGAAAGTCAACAACACGGTCAACACCAAAGTGTATACCCCGAGACTTACCCGATGCAAGGCCAACAACAATCGTTTCCGAAGACAGATTTCATGGAGTCGAGCCCAAAGTTTTCTTCTAATATTGCCCCTACTATGCAGAACATGTTGGGTTCCGCGTTATGCTCAGAGGGGACTAGCAACCTGTCGAGTTTCTCGAGAACCGCTCAACTAGCGGTTCCAGAGCATCAATCAAATCAGCAATCATGGATAGCGAAGTTTGGTCAATCACAAGTCAACACAGCTTCAACTTCACCATCAGTTGACCAAGAATCGTCAAGTTTGGAAGCCCAAAATCACGGCATGTTTAGCGGTATCAATGTCGACTCATCTGGGCTTCTTCTTCCAACAATTGAGACTGATCTGTCCACTATACCTTCTTCGTTTGGTGGCTACATGCAAGAGTCTTCCGAGCTGTTGCAGCCTAACCATAACCGAACATTTGTGAAGGTACGTACAATCATTGTGTTTGGGGTGTGAACGGTTCAATTCGGTTCGGTTTTACGGTAAAACCGAAATGTTCGGTTTTCGGCTTTTTAAAACCGTTCGGTTTCGGTTTTTTCGGTTATAGCAATGGTTTGGTTTTTGGAACAAATTACGTAAGATTCAAAAATAAAAAATACAATCCAAGATTTAAGAATCTTTATTAGATGTTTACATTCAAGTTAATATATTTAACCTTTTGCAACTTATATTTATCACATAAACCTAACTTTCTAATCTATTTTTATGTTTCTCCAAAGTTTTTATTAAAACATATCTTTTATAATACTTTAAAAATCATTTTATTTTTATGTTAAATTTTGTTATTTCTTCTAGGCAATGGATAAATCATTTCAAAAATAAATAAACATGTTAATGTTCTTATTATAAATATTGAACATTCAAGAATAAAATTAATAATTCCTAATTCCTAAATCAATATATAACAAACATTAAGAAAGTGATTTTTTAGGTTTTCTGGTTCGGTTCGGTCTTTATAAAATGTAAAACCGAAGTGATTTTTTAGGTTTTCTGGTTCGGTTCGGTCTTTATAAAATGTAAAACCGTAACCGAACCGTAAATTTCAGTTCGCTTTTTTTCGGTTATTTTTTTGACTGTTCGGTTTTTTTCGGTATTGGTTTTCTGCTCACCCCTACTTTGTGTTATGCTAAAGTCAACCTAGGGTTAAAAGTTGACATGAGAGTGTTTATGTTTGGTTGCAGGTATACAAATCAGGGTGTGTTGGGAGGTCGTTAGACATCAGCCGGTTCAACAGCTACCACGAGCTGAGACGCAAACTGGGTCAGATGTTTGGGATCGAGGGTCTGCTTGAAGACCCGCAAAGATCAGGCTGGCAGCTTGTATTCGTCGACAGGGAGAATGACGTTCTTCTCCTTGGAGACGACCCTTGGGAGTAAGTTTGACTTAAATACACCATTTCAGTATCGATAGACAGGTATCTAGGCCTGTAAACGAACCGAACGTTCATGAAGTGTTCGTGAACTTGTTCTGTGGGATGTTCGTTTATTTAATAAACAAACGAACATGAACACACGTTTTGTTCGTTTATTTATGCTCGTGAACGTTAGTTTATGTTTGTTCATTTATATTCGTTTATTTACATTTGTTTTTGTTCGTTCGTTTATGTTTGTTTCAATTTAAATACATAAGTAGTTATATTTATATAAATATTAAACATAAAAGGAACTTTCCAACTACTTATATGAATATAACTAACTGGTAATTGGGCTTTCTAGTAATAAAATGGGTTTTCCAAGAATATATCATAATTAATCACTAATTTATATAAAAATTATTTTATGTTCGTTTATGTTTAGTCTACTGTGTTCATTTATGTTTGTTCATTGTGTTGTTTGTTGTTTGTTAAATTATGTTCATTTAAGTTTATTTGTTTATGGTCATTAGGTCTTAGACTAACAAACATAACGAACACAAACATGCCCATTTTCTTAATAAACGAACGTGAACAAAAAATGTGTTTGATTATATGTTCGTATTCGTTCGGTTCATTTACAGGCCTACAGGTATCTAGATACTTAATTTAAATCGTTTATGGTTGGTGCAGGGCGTTTGTAAATAGCGTCTGGTATATCAAGATACTTTCTCCCGAGGATGTGCAACAACTCGGGAAGCACGAGGTTGAATCCTTTGGCCAAAACTCGGGTGAGAAAGTCCAACGAGACCTTTCTGGACTTCCTCCATCAATGGGGTCGTTTGACTTCTGATCAACAAAGTCAACTCTTTATCGGGTCAACTTTCACTCCTTTTGGTCTCTTTTTGTGTGACGACCCCAGTTAGTTATTTGATTAGCTATGTTGATGAATACTTGTGGTAATAATCAAGTAGTACAAGTGACTATTCAAGATTTAGAATATGTAAGAATTGTTGACTATTGTGGAACTGTAATTTTGATCCGTTATTGTGTGCTTTATGTATTGTTTTCATCTTTGTTATCTTTCACTTTTTTGTTTTTTTTTTGTTTTACAGCAGAGTCGATTTCCTTTCACCAAAATTTTGAATTTAACCAACTATCCCATTCAAGCTCCATCTTTTTTGCGCGGTTTTTCACCCAAAGGAATGAAGTGGACTGGATTTTTTCAATGGTTTTCTCCAGTACACACGGCTTAGCCGAAAAAATAAGATTGTTTCTATCTCTCCATATTCCCCAACATGATGTTAAGATAACCTGCTTGCACCGCTTTAGCTTTTTCTTTCATCAATTTTACATGGTTGTGGTATTCCAGTAAGTCCTTGACGGAGAATGCAATGGTGTTTGGAATATTACACCAGGAGACAACCCATTGCCAAATTCTCGCAACCACATAACAAGATGTTAAGAGATGCTCCATTGTTTCAATCGTCCCCCCAGAACGACACTCAAGGGAATTCAATTGTGCCTCTCTCTTTGACAAAGCATCGAGGGTAGGAAGCCTTTCCATTTCAGCCTGCCATCCAAAGAGATTCATTCACCTTCATATGTATCACTTATTCCAATCCAAAGTGAAGTTATCAGCTGAAGATATTGAGAGCATGCTTAACCGATTTAACAGAAAAATAACCATCTTTATCCGCAGCCCAAATCCAACGATCTTTGCAACATGAAATACGAACCTGAGAGAGAATCTCCAAAATGTCACCGAGTTCCTTTGTCTCCTCCGGTCTATCCGGCTCATGCATCCAACGCCAATGCCAAGAGATAGAGCCATCCCTATCCAAATAACAATCATGCACTTGGAACCAAAGGCTGACTTTTCAATTCTTACCTTCCACCACCATTTCGATAGAAGAGCCATGTTTGTATTTTGTAAAGACCCCAACCAAGATCCCCGGAAGCTTTAGGAGATACCACCCGTTTCCATGCTACCCAATTAATCTTCATATTTTCCAAATTACCACCCAAAAAAAAAACATTCTTCTGTTGGATTCAAAGTGTTTTAAAACCTTTTTTGGAGCCTTGTATAAAGAAAAATAGTGGATTGGAAAACTATCGAGTACTGCTTTGATCAAAGTTACCTTCCCTCCCATGGAAAGTTTGGTGGCTTTCCATAGGTCTAATCTTGACTGAAAAGTTTCAATGACTGGTTTCAGGTATTAAATTTATTCACATTTCCACCCACATTTAGACCGCGGTATTGAAAGGGGAACAAACTTGGTTTGCATCCAAGATAGCACACCATGTCTTCTAATTCACGCCGACTAACACACGTGGCATACAAACTAGATTTGTTGTAGGTTATCTTCAAACCAGATGCTAAGTGGAAGCATCTAAACAATCTCATGATGTTTGCTAAGCTAGTTTTGACCATTGCCCGAGTAGCAAAGCATGATCCGCATATAGGAGATGCGAGATGCAAGGACCGTCATGAGGGAGATTAATCCCGTGTACAAACCCCATCGAGACCGCTTTGTTAATCATGATCGTGACCGCCTCCATTGCTATAACAAATAGGAAAGGTGAGAGCGGATCACCTTGCCTCATCCCTTTTGAGCATTGAAATTCCCAAGTTGGCGAACCATTTACGAGAACAAATGCGCGCGAAGATGACAATACGCCACGAGTCCATTTCATCCAAAGTGATGGAACATTCATGTGCAATAAAACTGAGTCAAGAAAATCCCAACTTAAATTATCGAAAGACTTCTCAATGTCGATCTTTAACAAGAATGCGTGAGTTTTTTGTCTTCTGAGCCAAGAAAGGACCTCGTTGACTATTAGCGGCCCCTCAACAATATTGCGACTGGAGGGAAATGCGGTTTGCATTTCGGACACCACTCTTCTAATTACTAACTTTAGACGGTTGGCGAGCACTTTCGAGATCACTTTGTTAATGCATCCAATTAGGCTAATAGGACGGAACTCCTCCAAAGAAAGCGGATCTTACATTTAGGAACAAGTGCAATAAACGACGAAGAACATCCATGGTTAATCACACCAGTGTTATAGAATTCAGCCATCTAGTTGATGAAATCCCCTTCGAGAATACTCCAATATTTCTTTATAAAAGCAAAGTTGAAACCACCAGGCCCGTGGCCTTATCCACTCCACACTCCCATACCGCGTTTTTTTTTTTTTTAATCTCCAACTGTGAAACGGTTGAATTAGACTCCGATTCATCAGAAGTAAGGGTGTTGAAACCGTTACTAATCAATGTAGGCCTTGCCAACATGTTTTCTATGAACCGGCTCTTGAAAAACCTGAAAGTGTGCTTCTTGATCTTCAAAGGGTCCGTAATCCAAAAATCATTCAAATAAAGGCCGTTATCTTTCACTAATTGCATACTTGCATTATGTATTTATGTGTTATCATTGCATGTAACTACAGAAAGGAGTACTTGTGTGTGGTTCTCCGGCAAGGTATAGTATAGCTAGCACTAACGTCAGAGCATGTGACTAATGGGTGCACGCCGGCTGTGTCCAGTAGAGTTGCACGACGAAAGATCATGCAGGAGATAAAAAGTACAAAAGAAGAGCAATGTGTCATCAATCATCGTGCACCAACCGCTACTCCATGATCTCCATTAACTGCTGATGACAGACCCGACAGTAAGGACAACTGCAAGGCCACGTGGATCCATTCAGCGTGCTCCATATTCTCATTTGCATGCAGACACTAATAACTGTGTTTAAAGAGACAAACGTTATATTCCTTGATGTCGATGTCGGGCCCAAGGCCCATCAGCCCACCTCCTTCGTCATTCTCTTCGGCTATAAATAGAGAACTTGATCTCCAGGTTTAAGGATCGCTCTCTTGCTCTCTCTCACTTAATACACACACTTATTATCCTCAAAACAAGTTCTTATTCTCACGTTGGAGGGTGGTTACAAGGAGAACCCCCAATCCTTGTAACGAGCTTCACGGTGTTGTGTTGTTTTGCAGGATCAAGGGGTATCCAATCGAGGAAGAATGAAGATTAACCTTTTTTGAACGAGACAAATCCTACAAGTTAACCAACAGGTTAACTTGGTGTTTCTTCAAATGGGTATTATAGGGACGTGAAGTGGCTTGATAACGCCCTCAACCCCATCCCTGTGGGCTTTATAGGGGCATGAAGAGGGAGAGGCATAATGAGGAGAAAAAAATGGAAAGTAATGACTGAATGGGCATTAAGAAGTGTTAACCGTTAAACATGTTTTGAAAGAGCGTTATGATGCTGATGTGGCAAAAAATTAACGTTAGAAAACTTTAACCATCAATAATGGTCTTATGGGCTTTGGCACACTAATTTGTAACGGCGCATTAAAATAACCATAACGTTTCAAACCGAATATTTGGAAATCATTATAAATGTAAAGAAATAATTTATCACCGTCAGTTTTTTAAGCTTTAGCATTTTCTTAATTTAGCCTAAATGTTTAAAAAACCGGTTCGAAATGGCCAGTTGTACTGGTTGAACCGTCCGGTAGAACCCATTAAACCGTCCGATACATCCGGTTGAACCACCCGATATACCCGGTTAAACCATTTCTTTGTCAAATCCGATATGGCATAAAAACCGGATTTTAAAACATTGAATTTAGGCAAAAGAAGGGGCTATCTTCACATGTGAAAACAATATATTTTCGAACACATTATATGTGAACATACCGTGTTTTTACCAATGTTTTAAATATCGGTTCGAACCGGCTGGAAATAACAGTTGAACCAGTTGATGTTTATTGTTTTGATGCGGTTGAGCGCGATATAAATAGGGTTCTGATATAGTATTAGAACCGCGGGTACCGGTTCACACCGGTCTACTGGTTAATCCCATATTAAAATGTTGAGTTTAAAATAGTGATGATAGTGAATTTCATCTTTTAAGCTATCTTGAACTTGATCCATTCAAGACTTCAATATTATAAACTTATTAAAGATTTTTATTTAATAAGAGTTTGTTGAAAAAGATTATATTTTATTATCCAATCATGTAGCATTGAACTACTTTTTGAGTGAAGATACATAGCTAGAGACGGACCTTTCTCATAAGGGTCGGACCGAGTCATGAGAGACGCACGTCCCAAAGCTCAGTCTCCCAATCGCCAACAGACGGACCACCAATAGGTGCGTCCAGCCGGATGACGTCATCACAGTTGACCAATATAAATACCCCCATCAAGTACAACCCAAGTACGATTTTCTAGAACCTTCGTCCTACTTTCTCTCTCTATCAAGTAATTATCCTCACGCTGGAGGGTGGTCACAGAGGGGCCCTCCCATCTCTGCGACATCCATAAGATCCAAACGAGATTACAGTCTTCGGTCTTAATCTCTGGATATTCAATTAGCACCATCCGATTTCATAGCTCACAGTCTTTCATCGTGTTGAACTTCTTGAGCGAAAAATCAACTGACCTATGGCGGCTCCAGGTTCCTTGAATTTGGGATCTACTATTGTTAGTTCACAAACTAAAGCTCCTACAAAAACGACTTCCATGGGTTCGGCTCCTTTGAGCTCGGGACCAGGAACGTCATTAGCATTCATAATGATGCCAACTCCGCCGATGTCGGAATTCGACGCAGAATTCCTTGCCAAAAATGCCAGTCTCTTACGACGATTGAAAGCTCAGCAAGCCTGAGATGAGCAGATCCTTGGTTTACGAACCAGGCTTTTTCAAGATGAAACACCGGTAAGGACTATGGGTCCTACAACATTCGCCTCTCCTCATTTCTCCACAATTGTTACTCCGTCAGGAGAAACTTATAACAATTATTGTATGAATGGATCTACGGGACTATCTCCGGCAGTCATGATATGTATAGACCCCAGTTGGTCGTAACCAATGATCCAGAACTCACAAAGCCGTATAATCATGTTAGGATTGAACCCTATCAGAGGAACAGATAATTAAAGCCAAAACTGGATCAGAGCAGTGGATCCAAAATAAGCAGACGTTATGTTTATATTCTCTCCCCTTGAAAGTGGTTTCAACATCTGATGACCTCCATCCACTGATCCTTTACATCAACTGCTGACTTACAACTGCTGATCATGTTAAAGACTGATGAAGACTAAAGCCCTGTTGATCAATCTACTGCTATGGGTCAAGCACTGCTGAAGTTATCAAGTACTGCTGGAGTCACAACAGTGGAAGGATAAAGCAGTAGTTTAGTTTTCTTATGTAATGAATTGTAATCAGTAGTTAGCATAGCAGTGTTTGTATTAGTTCAGTTGTTAGAGTTTGTTAGGAGGTTAGATGTCACTTTCATGGTGACGTCAGCAAAGATGCCACAGTGGTTTGGGCGTGCCTATAAATAGAACAGTACCCTGTAATGTTCTATTAGCTCTTCATCACTTTTCTTCCTGTACAAACAAACACCGTGAGCTCAGGCTGAGGGGGAGTTTGTTACATGCATGCATTGTAATCGTAGTTGAAATAAATTCAATCATTCGGTTCTATGTGAAAAATGTGTGTTAAAAGCAATTCTCTTGTTTGATTGTGTGCAAAGTTTGTTTCCATTTATATTCCGCTGCATTACTTGTTCATCTTTCATTTTATTTCAAACGTAAAACACAATCAATCCAAACTCAGATCCTAACAATTGGTATCAGAGCCCAGACAGGCAAATTTGATTTAACAATCATTTTGACATAAATAGTTCAGCTCATAATCGTTGATACTGATAGTTGTTCGTTTTGTTGAAAAAACAGAGTAAGGTTTAATCACGTTCAAAGTTGATTAATCAGTCCCTGTAAAACAACCAGGATGATGTCACAATCACAAGATGATAAGAATAACATTGGTTCACTTTTCAAACCACCCATGCTTAAACGTAATGAATACAACATCTGGGAGAGAATGATGGGTTACATCCTTGCTCAACAGAATACCGGATGTTGGAGATCTGTTGTTTTTGGTCCACATGTTCCCATGGTGCCAAGTGCTGAGGATACAAAGAAGTTCGAACCTAAAAAACCTGAAAACTATACTGAAACTGATTTTCAAAAGTTCGAACTCGATGCCAAAGCATTTAGCATCATTGCATCTGCATTACCCAATGAAATTTATGCTGGGCTGTTACACTGTAACAGTGCCAAGGAATTATGGGATGCACTTAAGGAACAATTTGGGGGAATTGAAGAAGTAATTGAAAATAACAGGGAAATTCTGAATCAGCAGTATGAAACCTTTTGTCACATTAAGGGTGAATCATTGACTCAACAGTTTGAGCGATTCAGCTGTCTCATTAGTGAGCTAAGACTTGTTAAGGTCGTATTTCCAAATTCTACACAAAATAGCAGGTTTCTTAGATCATTGCCTGAAAAATGGTATACAATTGCCTTTGTAACCAGAAACTCTGGTGAGTTCAAAGATCTGACACTGACCCAACTTCATGGTAGACTCCTGACCTATGAAAGGGAGTTAAACCAGAAAAAGAAGTTGCAAGAGTCTGGTAAAGTTGCTGATGACTACTCATTTGGCAGCACATCTCTTTTTGGTCAGGAAGAATCTGGTAGCAGTAGTAAGGATCAGAGTTATGATCATTACATAGACATAACTGCTGGTGGAACCTTTAACAACTTTGATTCTCACTCTGCAAATTATGCTTTTACTGCAAATTGTGAAAACCAGATGTCAGATAACTTGTGCTTTGAACTCAATGACTTACAGCACTTTGATCCAACTGATCTTGAAGAAATGGACATTTTGCACCAATTAGCTTTGCTTAGTGTAAGAACAAGCAAATTTTATAAAAGGACAGGGAGAAAATTCCCAGGGTTACATGGGAATTTAAAAGTGGGGTTGGATAAGTCAAAGATCAAGTGCTATAAGTGCAATAGGCTAGGTCATTTTGCTAGGGAATGTAGGAGTCAAACCACTGGTCCAATTTTTACTCATCCCAGCTCAAACCCTAGACCACAAAACCAAAGCATTGTGCACTATTCCCATTATACCCCTGCTGCCCATGTAAACACTGCTCATTATGCAAACCCTGATCCTGTGCATTATGTTCAAACCACTGTCCCTCAAATTCAGTATGTCCAGGCTCATGTACCTCAGGTCCAAGTGCAACCAGTTGCACCACAACAAGCTGCACAACCAGCAGTGGTTCAACCAGATCAGCAAAGCTTTTTCACCCAAGGCTTTGTTGACTGGAGCAGCTTACCTGATGAGCTAGGTGATGAAAATTTTGCACTCTATGCTACTAATGATGCTTCTAATGATGAATTTTGTCGTATGGAATTAGAGTCAATACCAGAAGAGCTGGATGCTGAAAAAGGGCAAACAAGTGCTGAAACAGTGGATGAAGTTGCTGAAGCAGTGGTTACTGCTGTTGCTGGTGAACTACTGCTGGAAGAAAGTTCAGAACCCCTTATTGAACCACTGAATGACCCCTGGCCCAAAGAAGAAGAGAAGAAACAGGGTGAGAAGGAAGAAAAGGTGACTGATGAGGAAGAGCATACTTGTGATTGTGCCATGATGGCTGCAGCTAAGGTATCATCTTAGGTTCTTGAAAATTTGTGTTCAGACAAATGCATCATAGCATTTGCTAACATTAAAGAGGTGAATGAAAACCTTAGGGATAGAGTGTTGAATGATGAGGTCAAATTTGAAAAGTCTTTAAAAGAACTTAAAAACAAATTGGCTGAAAAAGACAAAGAAATCTGCAGTCTAAAAGAAGAGCAAAGCATAACCAAGAACCAACTCCAAACTATGGTAGAAAAACATCAAGTTTGCAAAAAGGAGTTGGAATCCACCCAAATCACTTGTGAAAGATGGGTGGAATCTTGCAAAGGTTATGAGGTCATGTTAGAAAAACAGCTTGAAAGCAATGTAAAATTTGGCATAGGGTTTAGAAAATATGATGAAATTGAAAACACTGCTGCTAAACAAGCTGGTTCAGTTGAAATAACACCAACCAACAAGAATGGCCAAGAAGTTAAGATAACTGACAAACTCGGTAACAAAATCACTTTGGAAAGATCTGTGGGGTCCTCAACCTTTGAGGAAATTGAGAAATACCAATTTAAACCCACATGGTCTGATGAGTGTGACATTCTTGAAAATTTTAAACCAATGGACTTCACAACCACTGATGGTGTAAAAGCTCCTAAAGAAAAGGTCATTCCTCTCAAAGACATCCCAACAGTGGTTCAAAACTCTGTTGCTAAGGAGTCTAAGAAGAAGAAAAGAAGAGAAAAAGTCAAAAACCTATTTTGTGATTTCTGTGAAAAGAAGAACCATCTAACAAAAGACTGTTTTCATCTAAAAGCATATGATATCAACAAAACAAGTGTTATTGAACCTGCTGAGAGCTGCACCATTTGTGGTAAAACAAACCACAAAACTCAAGAATGTGTGTATCTCAAAAACTTTGATGTAAAAAAGAATGAGTACACTGCAAAAACATCCTTAAGTTCATCAACATTGTCTGTCAAGTTAACCAAGAACCAACCACTGTTTGTGCCAGTTCAAACAGCTGTTACAAAACAGCTGAACCAAACATCTGTCAAAAGAGATGTTCAGGTGACTGATGCACCCCCTGCCAATCAATACAGAAGAGGTAAGGGACAACCACCATACCAAAGGATCCCACATGTTTATGAGGTTTACAAAAAGCCTTCTAAACCAAGAGGGAACAGGTATCCTTTTGGTTATCAGCAGGTGATTGGTCAAGACCCCCAACAGTGGTTAGAGAAAAACATTCCCAAAAATGTTCAAACCCCTGAGCTAATCACTGTCCATCCACCTGAATTCATCCCAGACACTGTTGAGACCCCATCCAAAGCCATATTGGCTTTGGAGACCCTAATGAACTAATCCTTTTACTTCATGTGCAGGGAGCTTCTGCATGCTTAGATAGCCTTTGGTATGTAGATAGTGGAGGCTCCAGGCACATGACAGGATGTAAAGCCCTACTCAAAGATTTCAAAATCCATGGAGGGGGTGATATATCCTTTGGTAATAATAGTAAAGGGAAAGTTCTAGGATCTGGTACAGTACAGTCTGGTAATGTTAAATTTGAAAATGTCAATCTAATAGACAATCTAAAATTCAACCTCCTGAGTGTCTCTCAAATGAGTGATAAGGGCTATGGCTCTTTCTTCACAAAGGATTGTTGTAGGATTGTTGGACCAGAAATGGTTGAAAAGATTGAAGCAATAATAAAAAATGGAAAAACTCACCTTGTTGCTCAAAGAAGTGGCAATGTTTATGTTGTTAATATGTCAAAAGAGAGCCCCAGGACTGATGCCTGTCTGTTCTCAGCTACCTCAAACAAAGAGACAGAATTATGGCACAGGAGATTGGGGCACACAAATCTCAAGACAATCACTGCTATTTCAAAACAGGGGTTAGTAAGAGGTTTACCTCAAAAACTGTTCACCTATCCCGAGCATTGTGTTTCCTGCCTAAAAGGAAAACAACATAAAAGCTCATACAAATCAATTGAATAGTCCAAAACAACCAAATGTTTGCAAATGCTTCATATGGATTTGTTTGGCCCAGTTAAATTCGTGAGTCTTAAGAAAAAGAGATATTGTTTAGTTATTGTTGATGACTTTTCTAGGTTTACAAGGACTTACTTTTTACACTCAAAAGATGAGACTGCAAGCATTCTGCAAGACTTTGTGAAACAGGTTGAAAAGCAGTTTGACTTGCCAGTAAAAATCTTCAGAAGTGACAATGGCACAGAGTTCAGAAATAAGGAGTTAGATGATTTTTGTTTGTCAAAAGGAATTGTAAGGCAGTACAGCATTCCAAGGACACCAGAAAAAAATGGGGTTGTTGAGAGAAAGAACAGGACTTTGATTGAGGCTGCCAGAACCATGCTTGTTGATTCAGGTTTGCCATTAACTTTTTGGGCAGAGGCAGTAAACACTGCTTGCTATGTCCAAAAAAGAGTTTTAATCAACCCCAGGCATCAAAAGACTGCCTATGAACTGCTGTATAAAATAAAGCCATTGATTTCATATTTCAAAGTTTTTGGCTGCCCATGCTTCATTTTAAACTTAAAAGATTCTATCTCAAAGTTTGCAGCCAAAATTGATTATGGTTATCATCTGGGATACTCAACCACTGCTAAGGCCTACAAAGTGTTTAACACAAGGACTAAGACAGTGGAAGAGACTTTGAATGTAAAGTTCAATGAACTTTCATCAACGAAAAACCAAGCAAATCCTGCAGATTTATTTGATCTTGATAAATTCACATTTGAAAGTGTTGCTGTCAAGCCTAACAATGCAGGTCCATCAGAAAACTCATCATCAGACTATGGATATGAAATCATCATTCCACAACAAAAGTCTGCATCAAATGGAAGAGCAGCAGATGTTCAAAACAGTTGTCATAGTTCAACCACTGCTACCTCAACAGTTGTTGACCAAAGTAGCCCATCAACCCCTACTTCCACATCATCAAACACTGTTGATAAAAGTCCTCAAACAGTGGATCAAAGTCAGCATGTGTCCACACCATTACCTCCTATTCCACCACCTTTTGAAACCACTGCTGGATCATCAAAGTCACCAGTAGTGGTTAGCTTAGATGATTCACATCTGCAGCCTTCCCCACTTAATGCCATTTTTCCATACCAAGGAGATCTTATCTTCTTGAAATCTCATCCACCTGACCAAATCATTGGCAACATCAATGAAGGGGTGCTCACAAGAAGTCAATCCCAAAACATTTGTCTTTTTGCTGGTTTTCTATCTCTCCATCAGCCAGTCAAGTACTAAGAGGCACTAGAAAACATCAGCTGGGTAGAAGCCATGCAAGAGGAGCTCCAACAGTTTAGAAGACAACAAGTTTGGGAGCTTGTACCATTGCCAGAGGGTGTGAGTCCTATTGGCACAAAATGGGTCTTCAAAAATAAAACTGATGAAAGGGGTATTGTTGTCAAGAATAAAGCCAGGCTTGTGGTTCAAGGGTTCAGACAGGAAGAGGGCATTGACTATGATGAAACATTTGCCCCTGTAGCAAGATTAGAAGCTATCAGACTATTCCTGGCCTTTGCTGTCAACCACAACATCAAGGTGTATCAAATGGATATCAAATGTGCATTCCTCTATGGTAAGATTCAAGAAGAGGTTTATGTT
>JARYGA010023869.1:0-28929 GCA_030545235.1 Helianthus tuberosus | reverse complement strand
TTTATTGACGGCATCAGATTCCTAATTGATGGAGAAAGGTCAGGTGGTAAGAAAAGCTGCTTCAAGGAGGTTGTCAAGTGTTTTCGCTCGACGATTCCATTCTTGGGTGGTTGGTTTGTCCCTTGTTCGTGTAACTCGAATCCTAGCCCGGTATATCCCATTTTAATTTTACACCATTGTGAACCTTGTAGGATCGAATCGCGACCTGAATGAGTCGTTCGGAAGAGCTCAAATCCGTTTCAGAGGCGGAAACAGAGAAACGGATGTGAAAACAGCTTGAATATCACTATAAACGTCTTGTGTATTGATTTACTATCGATTACAATCACAAGGAACACCGGCATCACCTCGGTATCAAATCTGAAAAACATTACAAATGACAAGCCTATCACCCTATTTATAGTACTCAGGCTTTCCCTTGAAGACACATAGGTCAACTCAAGCGAAACCCACTAATTATACTTCAAGCGAAACCGACAATATAATATCATTCTGTTCAAGCGAAAGCCACTTTTGACTTTTGTAAACTTTGAAACTGTTATGTCTTCTTGTGAGGTGATGTCATTGATGATGTCACTTTGATGATGTCATCATGACATCATGTTTGAACAAATCCACAATGAAACCGAGACTCGATATAAGATGAAGTCGACAGATGAATGCACCAACAGACTCCCCCTCAGATGTTGACGAGTCTTAAGTGTCGAGTCTTCTCAATCTTCAGTCTTTATCAGTCTTTGGGCTTCCTTGAGGATCTCTATCTGGCTCTATCCTATCTCCAATTCTCTTTCAGGATCTCTGGCTCCTAGCTCTTGCATCTTCAGACTCTCTTTCTCTAACAGACTCCCCCTCAACTTGTACTGAGATCGTAGTCTGGCTTTCACAGGTTCAGATATCGTAACCTGACTCACCTGCATATTCTCTACCCAAAACATAAGTTTCATAAAAGATATGATATAACACATTTAGAAACTTTGCTAATCACTTGAAGACACAACCCTGAATGGAAAGATTTATCATGTCAATTTCTGATGAACCACTTGAATATATATCATTTTCATTTCACACATCTTCAAACAAACTTTCCCAAACCTGTTCGTCATGTTCAGCACTCGGAATTTTGAAAATCAGCTTTTCAACATCAGTTGTCTAAAATCTTTTTGTATTTTTTCAAAATTTATGCTAAAACACACCGAAACTCTTTTTGGATTTTTAACATAACAGAAATGAAATGCAGTAAAGAAATATTTACAAGCAATATTTTTGTGAGTTTGTGTAAGAGGATCATATCAGTTTTTGAGACAAATCACCAACACCGTTAAGCTTTATACATTTTAAGTTCTAAACGATTCACTTAGATTGTCAGTATACTGATCCACTTAAATTTTCACACAAAGTTCAATTATTTCGAGATACGAGATTAATGTCTTAAGCACTTAAACTTATTCGCGTGTCCCACCTCAGAATATACTCCCGTATCCAGATCCCAATATTCAGTCTTACAGGTGAGTATACCTAGATGATATCTGTAAGGGGTTAAATTGCGAAGGCCGTGAGAGCTCAGGTCAGAACTTCCGTTCAGCAGAGAGACGACGGCTTTGACTTTTGGTGGGTCCCCTTTAGAGGATCTTTTTTACAACAGCATTAATTAGCAATTTTATTGTCTATTTTTGCTGAGGGCGGCGCTATATTTCAAGCAAGCAGAAAGTATTCTCCGGGGACTAGGCCATTGCTTCCGCATTATCAGAAGTCCCGGGATAATACCCCAGATATCACTAAGCATAAAGACCTAGTATCTCAGAAAGAGGGACCTTTCAAACAAGATTTCGGGGGTTACCCATATATCCGAGAGATGTTACCCACGATATAAGCAAGTTTGAATTTAGGTTTATATCTCGTCACAATCTACTAAATGTGCAAAAACCTACTGACACATCATCAGTGAGACCATTTATCACATTTTTCTTTCCATTTCTATAGCGTGTTGTGATAGTCCACTGATGTACTATCATTTCCTCTTTTGTACAACAAAACTCATTTTTGAATTTATCATGTTTTTGTCTTTTTCAAATTTTCAAATGTTTTTGGATTTTCTGAAATTTTTACTCCCCCTAAAATGCAAACACATTTTAGGAAATTTGAAAAACAAACTATACAATAAAGTGACAACTGATATCGAATCACTTCAAATCGCCATCCACTTGGCATAAACAATCAGAACTCCCCCTCACAACAAACTATTTTCCCATTGTGATTTCAAAACACTTAAGTTTGTTTTAATCAAATGGTTTTTCCGGAAAATTAGTTTTGTTGATTTTAAGAAACCATTTGTAGGTTAGGGGTTCATCACATTGTTCTCCAAAATATCACTTGTAATTATTGTTAGTGCAGTATGTCTATCACCTCCGTCATCTCAAGACCGTAGCAGAAATAGATTAATTCTAGGCTTATTTTGTAATATCTAGTTAGTAAAAGGCAAGGTGGCATAACTGTAAATAAGGAGAACCTCCTTATTTCCCTTGGCCTATAAATAGATGCCTTAGGGTTTAGATTTAAGACTTTTGTCACTTTGCTCATTTGAAGACTTTGGAGAAGATAGGAGCTAGAGAGAGAAAGTGACATCGTGATTCAGGTGCTTTGTACGTTTTCATATTTGTGAATAGAATCACAGATTATATTACGTCACGTGTGTTCGGTCACGTTCGTGTACGGATTCCACACGTCACACGTTCGTTACGCAATCGAAACGGAGTCAAAACCGGGACCTACAAGTGGTATCAGAGCAGGTGCACGGTTGCGAATATCAAACGCACAGATTCATACAAGATTTGATCAGATTCAGAATCAAATTCATACAGATTTGTCAAAATTTCTTCATCTTTTCATCTATTCACGTTTTTATCTGATTTTTGTTAATTTGAACAGGTTTTTACTGTCGAAAATTGCTGATTTTTGGATATGTTGTGCGAAAGTACCTGATCTACAAGCCTACAAATTTTCAGATCTTAATTCAAAGCCGTTTGGGAGAAATCTAAGATTTTTTGATCGAAAAAGTTGTAAAAAATGTTGAATGTTGCTGCTGTTATGGTTACTCGCACGGACAGAATTCCCACTGGCGCGGATAACAAATCCGTGTTGACTTGTTGACCCACTCGCGCGGACAAACAATCCGTGTTGACTTGTTGACTGGTTACTCGCACGGATACAACTCAAGTTCCATTTCATTAAAAGTGTTGACTTGTTGACTGGTTACTCGCACGAATAAACCACTCGTACGGATAATATCATTTTCCACTCGTGCGGATAACTTGTTCGCACGGATAACTTGTCCACACGGATAACAATCCGCGTCACGGCAATCCAAGTCTGAACTTTTCATCCGAGCGAGTTATTTTAGTCAACATTGTTACTTTGTCAGTTTACTTTAACAGCATTTCATGTGAATCAATAAATGCAATCGGTGAGCATGTGATTATTTTTAAAGGTCTAATTGTAGTTTATCTTTGAGAATCTTTCACGTGATCACTCTATTTGGTTGTCAGAATTCTCATATGAAGATAGCATTGAAATTCAAAATTCAAAAGATTAGCATGTGATGTAGTAATTGATTGTTTGCATGTGAAGTAATCTGTTTGTCAGCCAAGTTCAATTGAGTAAATCAAGGTTGCATGAGAGTTTAATCATTACAAACAATTTGTTATTAGTGATATATCGAACAACAAATTTGTCGAGTAGTGCCATATTTTAAATACTACACGATCGAACAACAAGTTGACTTGTGTTGACTCACTTGATCGGATATCCGTCCGATTCATTTGTTTGATATTGATTAAACTCATTGTGTTTGTTAATCTCTCCAGGTAATTCAAGAATTTCAAGTCATGTCTGATTTTGATCATAATAAATGGTGGAGAAGAGATTCCGCGAGATGGGAAATTGATAAATATAGAGAACCATTCAAAGAAGCTAAGAGAGCCAAAAGATGGAATGATGAACTGGAATGTTATATGGATCCACAGGGTAATCCAGTTGTTGACCCATCAAAGGTGGATTTTGAGGCAGTAACAAATCTGTTTCCAAATGAGGGCACTTTCAACATAAGAAGGCTTTCTGATAAAAGTTACTTGCCGGATTTAATGAACAAGATAAAGGAAGTTTGTGAAGCGAGTCTACCAAAGGTGGTAGAAATGAAAAAGAGGAAAGAACAAGAACTGGAAAAGCTGATAGAGGAAGTAAAGAAAACGGCAGAGGAAACTGATGAAGAAGAACAGATGAAAGATGAAGATCAGAAAAAGACAGAAGAAGGAGGTGTGATAACAGAAAAAAGTCAAACTGAATCTTCTGAATTGTTTGACAAAGACAAAAGCATTGAACAATCTGATGATAAAAATGAAAACAAGTGCAGGAATTGCATAGAAATGTGCAAAGCCTGTACCAAAAAGGAAGAAATAATAAAAACAAAAGAATTTGAAACAAATAAACTTGAAAATGTTTTCAAAATAAAATATAAAGAAATGATTGAAAAAGAAGAAATTTTGAAACAAAAGGTTGAAAAGTTGACGCAAAAATGTCAAGATTTTGAAAAATAAAATAAGATTTTGAAACAAATGTGTACTGCAAAATGTGTTGGTTGTGTTGAAAAAGAAAATAAGTTTCAAGATTTTCAAAAAGAGTATGATAATTTGAAATGGTCAAGTCAGAGAGTACAAGAGGCTTATGATACTTTGAAGAGCCAAGTCAAATGTTTTAATCAAAGATTGTCTGAAACTTTGGTAACTAAAGAAATGTATGAGAGACAGTTTAACGAAAAGAAACTTGAATTAAACAAGTGTGTTGATGAAATTGCTAATCTCAAACAAGTTTTGGCTGAAAAAGAAAAGATTGTTACCAAACTTCAAAGTTATCATAACTCTTCGTACATTCTCGAACGCATTTTCAACATCACACCAGATGACAAAGATACTGACAAGAACAAAAAGGGTATTGGTTCAGAATTTCATCAGGTACCACCACCATTGAGAAACAATTATACTTTTTATGATGAGGAAAAGGTGGCAAAAGGTCTGAACATAGTTGACCAATTACCTGAAAGTATCGATGTGACTTACGCCAAATCTGATGAGGCTGATGATTCAGAGGTGGTAAGTAAGGTTGTTGATAGCGTTTTGAAAGATGAGTCTACAAAAGGTAAGTCTAAATCACAGGATGAAGATGAAGGTAATTTTCATGATGAGTATCTGAAAAACATAAAATCTGAGAAAGTTGTGAATGATGATTCAAAAGGATTGGTTTACACCATGATTGGATCGGACAAACTATTCTTAGATATTGTATTCCCGATTCAGAATGTGATTTCAGAGAAAATTGATAAAGTTTTTAAGATGGTTGAAATTGAAAAGTCAGAAATTTCAAAGTTTGCTGGTAAAGGTCGTAAAACTTTTTATAACAAACCTGTTTTTAAAAAGAAAAACATGAAGGCTGGGTTGGGTTATAAGAAGAAACAAAGTTGGAAAAGAAATGAAACTCCAAATTCTCAGGCAAAGATGAGTTTTGTTCAAGGAAAAAGTTTTGAAGAAGAGGAAAAACTCAAATTTAGACAACAGTCTAATGAAGAGTTTTGTGCTCAAAAGAAAAGGCAACAACTACAGGTTAAAGATGTTTCAAAAAGAACATGTTTTAAGTGTGATCAAATTGGACATCTTGCACGAAAGTGTCCGAATCTGAAACCTGTGGATGTTGAAAATGTTGAGAAACAAAAATCTGAGGGTGTGAAACAAAGGTCAGCCAGATTTGATTCAAAACAAACTTGGAGGTATAACACAAACAAGTTTGCTTCGAATCAAACTTGGAAACCAAAACAGACTAGGTCTGATTCAAAACAAACACAGATTTTTCACACACCCAGAGTCAGAACAACTCAAAGTTGGAAAACATCTGTTGATATGACAAAACCCCAAGAGTTTTGGAAACCAAAAGTTGTTGTTCAAAAACAAAATTTTCAAAAAGAATCACATTTTTACAAAAGAGGTATTCCGAAAGGTCAAACATGGAGTGTTAAGAAACAAGTGACTTTGATAAAAGATGAAAAGGTCGAAGTCAAAGATGAAAACGTTTTTGTGAATGATGACAAAGAATTTCCAAAGTTGAATGAAGTTTATTGTGTTGAAATGCCTAAGGTCCAACAGACCTGGGCTAAATTGTTCAAGTGATTGAATAGTTGAATGTGCAGGTGCTCAAGAAAACTGAAGATTGTGAAAATGGAATTCGGAGCAGCCTGGCACAGGAAGAGGAGGCTGCTGAACCCTGTGTTGGTTGAAACAGGGAGTTTGTTAATTTTCTGTACATAAATAAACAATTTTTTTCAAAAACTCTAAAAATTTGAAAAACTTAAAAACCAAAAATATGTTTGTTTTTAATTTTTGTCAAAAATTCTAAAATTTAAAAATTTGTTGCTTGAATATGTCAAAACCCTCACGGCGGAACAAACATGATTAATTTCACAAGATTGAAAAACGGTTTTCAAACTGTCGAAAATTAATGGGTTGTAAATCATGGGGGTACTTTATATTAGTTTTTCTGCAAAACAGAGCATAGTTAGCAGAAAATGGATGGCGATACAAAGCTATCAGTGTTGGTTGTCAAATTTTTTCTTTAAATGGTTTTGCATTTTAGGGGGAGAAAATTTGTCAGAAAATCCAAAAACATTAGAAAATTTGAAAAAGCCAAAAACATGATAAAATTTAAAAATTGAGTTTTTGTGTAAAAAGAGGAAATGATAGTACATCAGTAGACAGTTACAGTATGCTAAAGAAATGTAATGATTAAATAGCGTTAAACGGTCTCACTGATGATATGCCGATAGGTTTTTATACATTTAGTAAACTTTTTCGGGATATAAACCTAAATTCAAACTTGCTTATTTCGTGGGGAACACTACTTGGATATATAGGTAACCCCTGAAATCTCGTTTGAAGGACCCCTCTTTCTGAGATACTAGGTCTTTATGCTTAGTGATATCTGGGGTATTATCCCGGGACTTCTGATTTTGCGGAAGCAATGGCCTAGTCCCCGGAGAATACTTTCTGCATTGCTTGAAATATAGCGCCGCCCTCAGCAAATTAATGAAACAATAAAATTGATAGTCATTGCTGTTGTAATACAAAAGATCCTCTAAAGGGGACACACCAAAAGTCGAGCCGTCATCTCTCTGCTGAACGGAAGTTCTGACCTGAGCTCTCACGGTTTCGTACTATAATTTATTCCCTTACAGATATCATCTAGGTATACTCACCTGTAAGACTGAATATTGGGATCTGGATACGGGGGTATATTCAAGAGGTGGGACACATGAATGAGTTTAAGTTCTTAAGACACCTAATTCGTATCCTGAATCAGTTGAAGTTTGTGTGAAAATTTAAGTGGATCAGTATATCGACAATCTAAGTGAATTGTTTAATTCTTAATGTGTAAATAAGCTCAACGGTACTTGTGACTTGTCAAAAACTGATATGATCCTCTGACGCAAACTCAAACAAAAATATTGTGTGTAAATATGTTTGTAAATACTTTTTTACTGCTTTATATTTTCAGAAAAATACAAAAAGATTTTTGATTCTGCTTTATTTTCGACAACCGATGTCTGGGAAGCTGAGTTTCAAAATCTAAGTATGCTGATTGTGTTTCTAAAAATAAAACAAGTTCATTAATTTGAAACTTGAAGTTTTATAATCAAAAATCAAAAACAGTTTGTGATATCTCCAAGGTCATTAATTTGGACTTGGATGATTAACTGTGAGGGAGTTGGATGCTTAAATTGTTAAAATCTTTAAAAAAGCCAGTTTCCGATCTTTTTGCTGAAATTGAAAAATCAATGAAGCTTGTTGATAGGGGAAGAGTATCAAGTATTCCTGGATACATTCATATTATTATATCTTAAAGCCAGGATCTTGATTTAGAAAATTTAATAGAGTCAGGATATGATTCCTCGACAATTGGTCAATCAAAACATTGTTACTTATAAATGTTTAAGAATTGCAGATTCCAGACTACGATCCCGATAGCCGAGTCTAAGGGGGAGTCTGAATACGAGCTCAACGAAAGGGGGAGCGTGCATTCAAGGAGCCACGTAACTATCCTAGAGGAGCTTGTAACCGGAAAGCCAGGTGTCGATCCCAAAGCACGGAAGCTTGACGAAAGGGGGAGCCTGAAGAGTCTACCGAAAGGGGGAGCTGAAGCTGAAGACAGATCCACGGGGATTCTGTTCGAGCTAGAGAGAGAGAAAGAAAAGAAGCTACGAGTCTGACTAAATGTTTGAGATTGACTGCGGCAATATCCAAGGGGGAGTTTGTTAGTGCAGTATGTCTATCACCTCCGTCATCTCAAGACCGTAGCAGAAATAGATTAATTCTAGGCTTATTTTGTAATATCTAGTTAGTAAAAGGCAAGGTGGCATAACTGTAAATAAGGAGAACCTCCTTATTTCCCTTGGCCTATAAATAGATGCCTTAGGGTTTAGATTTAAGACTTTTGTCACTTTGCTCATTTGAAGACTTTGGAGAAGATAGGAGCTAGAGAGAGAAACTAGAGAGAGAGAAAGTGACATCGTGATTCAGGTGCTTTGTACGTTTTCATATTTGTGAATAGAATCACAGATTATATTACGTCACGTGTGTTCGGTCACGTTCATGTACGGATTCCGCACGTCACACGTTCGTTACGCAATCGAAACGGAGTCAAAACCGGGACCTACAATTATGGTCCAATCAAGTTCAACTTAATGACCTTGATTAACCACTTGTCAATGAAAACCTCTTTCAACCACTTATGGTTCATTCACCAACTATAATCACTTGTAAATCAAAATATAACAATTTAAAGATATCACCTGTACTTTACCAACTGTACCACTTGTAGGATCATTTGCTAAGAAAGATGCCGATACCTGCTCCACTCTTACTAACCTGGGAGCTCCGGCAAGTCAGGATTTTTAGTTTGGAAAAACTTTCCCCCAAGCCTGACCAACATTTGGAGATTCTGGGACACATCTATCCCACCAACATTTTGATTTATAAAAATCTTTTGCAGTTTTAACCTTCCCATCAACCATCTTCCCAAAAATATGTTTTATGTTGCCATTAAACGCCTTTTCAATATCAAATTATTTGTTATCAGCAAAGAATTGACCTGAAATTTCAACTCTACCTTTTGATTTCAGATTATCTTTTGTTAATGGCGGAAAGTTTTCCTCGTTCACCTCAGGAACAGAATTATCAACCTTTTTCTCAACACATGACTCCTCTGATTTTATGGAATCAGATTCATTGTCAGAACTGCTCTCAGATTTTACAACCCATTTTTGTTTGTTTAAATCGACTTGTCTTTTGTAAAACCGTTTTGAAGTTTCACCAACTTCCACATTCGATTTGTCAACACATTTCTTTCTCATTTCTGAGTTAGAAGATACTCCCTGTTTTGAATAAGTGGACTTTTGGCAGTTCCAAGCAATATGTCCAACTTTTTGACACTTAAAGCAAGTTCTTCTATCAACTCTTTGAACAAACTTCCTCACATTCTTCTTTACCTCAGCAAGAAACTCTTGATTGGACTGTTTCCAAAACGGTTTCTTCTGTTCATCCTCTGAACTTCCTCCTGAAACAAATTTTGTTTTTGGTTTATAAGTTTTCTGATTTTTATAATTTTCTGAAGAATTGAAACCAAGACCTTTCTTTTTGAGATTACTGTTATGGTTTGGTTTCTTTTGAAAACCATAACCAGAACTGTAACCTTTTTTCTTGTTCAATCTTTGTTGAACTCTTGAAGTGTACTTTTTAGGTTTTTCATGAAGATTTAAATCTTTTATTTCAGAAATCTTAATTTCTGTTAATTTGAAAACCTGTTTGATCATTTCAGTTTTGACACTTCTTATTGGAAATTCCTCATCAGAATATAATTTGTGTGAATCAAACAAAGTATAAGCCACTTTGATTGACCCGTCATTCAAATTAGATTTTGATAATAGGAATTCTCTATTGTAAACCCTGTTAACCGGTGAACTCGGACTCTTCTCAGACGAACTCGAACTATCTGACTTAGACTCCAACTTTGACTCTTCATCCGTATCTAACACCTGATCGACAACTTTCTTTACTAACTCAAACTCATGATCAGTGTCAGACGCTGTGAATGTAACATCAATGTTATCTGGTAACTCATCCATGGTTTCAGACTTTAACTTGATGTTTAGAGCCTTAGTTAAACGCTCCTCATTTGGCTTTCTGGGAGAATAAGTTTCATGGATCGGGGGCGGACATCTATTATACTTGACACTTGGTTTCTTACCAGTATCAGTATCTTCAGTCTTTTTCTCCTTGAATGCCTCAAGACCTGCAACAGTCGGATAAACACGATCAATCAAATAATCACATGTTGTATAGCTTAGCAACAATCGTTTAATCCGTTCACTCTCAATCTTTTCGAGTTCCACATCCTTCTTCAGCTTAGCACAATCTTCAATGTATGCATTAATAACACTCTGCTTTGTCATTAATGTTGCACTCATTTTATCCATTGCTTTTTCGGTTTCTGAATTTTTCTTCTTCAGTCCATCAACTGTTTTGTTCAGTAGATCATAAGACTCTTTAATGTACTTCACATCAGACAATAAATCTTCTTTAATCTTTTCTAACTCAGCAATCTTTGTATCCTTCTCAGTACAATCTTTGCAAGAAACTGAACACTTCAAACATGGTTTTTCAACTTCAACCAATTTTTCTACTATCTTTTCAACCTCGACAATCTTTTCAACTTCAACGACTTTTTCTACCTCGACGAGTTTCTCTACTTCGACCAGTTTTTCAACTTTGACTATTTTTTCAACCTCAACAATCTTCTCCACTTCAACGATTTTCTCTATTACTTTCTCAGTTACTGGATCAACATTTGCTTCTCCAGCTTTTGTCTTTGTCTTTTCATCAGCAAGCCTTCTTGCTGCTTCCAGCTCTTTCTTCAATCTGGCAATCTTCTTCTGATTCAGCATCTCCATTTTATCTGCAAAAAACAAATTAAAACTAGTAGGATCAATGCCTTTTCTAGCTCTGTTGAGATGTTCTTCCTCATCATCAGTATCCACATCACTTCCAAGATCTGGAAAAATTGGTATTCTTTTTGGTTTAGATTTGACTTCTTCTTCCATGTTTCGGTAAACTTTTTCACAAACTCGGACTTTCAAATGAACTGGAATCAAATCTCAAGCTAACTGGTAATTATAAACGAACTAACTTGATGCGAACTGGTTCACCTCGTGAAATATCTGTAATCACACAAACAATCAGTTTAAACGTACTGAATATGTAAAAGTGTGTGTTGAAGAAATCAAACTAAGACTCGTGTCGAAGATTCGCGGACTTGTTCCAATATTGTTGAAGCAAAGATCACTGAATGAATAGACCCGAACAAATAGTCCACGAGATATGGGCTTAGAATGAACAGGGCCTTCCTTAATGAACACACTGACAACTTTAAATTTCAACACAATATGATTGGGCCGCAACTATGAACACAATTGTTATCACTACTCAACTCCCATTGGACCACCCGAGTTAGTTGACTGATTCTTTAATCCCTCAATTGGGCCGTCCACTTTAATATTCACGTGCACATCTTAACAATTTACGAGACTTGATTTTAATTCATGTGTCAACATAATCAATGCTGACAAACTGTACAAGAAGCTTTCACATGCAATTCTTGGGCCACGAGTTCTTATGTATTCAATCAATGTAATATGGCCGACAATGTATATGAGTAGATCACATGCAAACTAATATCAATTTATGAGACCTGAACCTATTTCATACCACTCTATGTACTTTCAAGCGGTTCACATAACTCAATGCATTTTCAAGAGGTAATGTTTTCAAGCGGACAGTCTTTTTCAAGCGGTGTAATCAAGCGAACAGTCGCTTTCAAGCGGTTTTTTCAAGCGGACAGTCGTTTTCAAGCGGACTACCAGATGACATCAGCATATCGAACAAAAATTTCAAGCGAACACATGATTTTCACCAGTTTTAAGTCGATTTTAGTTATGAAACTTTCCAGGGTTTGTTAAAACATGATTACGCGTGATATGCGAGAGTTTGAGCCGATTTTAACAGTAAAAAAAACTTTGTTTTTGAAAAAGAAGGTGTAGAAGTATGAAATTTTGATGAAACAGGCTGTTTTGGCAAGAACTCCTCGTCCTGAGCTCTGATACCACTTGTAGGATCGAATCGCGACCTGAATGAGTCGTTCGGAAGAGCTCAAATCCATTTCAGAGGCGGAAACAGAGAAACGGATGTGAAAACAACTTGAATATCACTATAAACGTCTTGTGTATTGATTTACTATCGATTACAATCACAAGGAACACCGGCAGCACCTCGGTATCAAATCTGAAAAACATTACAAATGACAAGCCTATCACTCTATTTATAGTACTCAGGCTTTCGCTTGAAGACACATAGGTCAACTCAAGCGAAACCCACTAATTATACTTCAAGCGAAACCGACAATATAATATCATTCTGTTCAAGCGAAAGCCACTTTTGACTTTTGTAAACTTTGAAACTGTTATGTCTTCTTGTGAGGTGATGTCATTGATGATGTCACTTTGATGATGTCATCATGACATCATGCTTGAACAAATCCACAATGAAACCGAGACTCGATATAAGACGAAGTCGACAGATGAATGCACCAACAAACCTTACGCCTTTTTTACTCTCTGATCGAGGTTCTCGGCATTGAAAAATCTTCGTAAACTAAATCACACATGTATATGTTGACATTTAAGAGATATACAGTCAAGAAAATCAAGGGCAATGGTGATATATATGCGGATTAGACACAAAAAAAACACTCAACAAATGGCTACAATTTAAGGAATGTGTTTAGTGACGGCATCAGATTCCGAATTGATGGAGAAAGGTCAGATGGCAAGAAAAGCCGCTTCTAGTAGGTTGTCAAGTGTTTTCGCTCGACGATTACATTCTTGGGTGGTTGGTTTGGCCCTTGTTCCTGTAACTCGAATCCAAGCCCGATATATTCCATTTTAATTTTACACCATTGTGAACCTTACGCCTTTTTTACTCTCTGATCGAGGTTCTTGGCATTGAAAAATCTTCGTAAACTAAATCACACGTGTATATGTTGACATTTAAGAGATATACAGTCAAGAAAATCAAGGGCAATGGTGATATATATGCGGATTAGACACCAAAAAAAAAACACTCAACAAATGGCTACAATTTAAGGAATGTGTTTAGTGACGGCATTAGATTCCTAATTGATGGAGAAAGGTCTGGTGGCAAGAAAAGCTGCTTCTAGGAGGTTGTCAAGTGTTTTTGCTCAACGATTCCATTCTTGGGTGGTTGGTTTGTGTAACACTCATCTAGTAATTCCAATATTTTAAAGGTTTTTGTATATATATAACGAAAATAAACATGTAATTACGATTAAGAATCCTTAGAAAATACGAGTAATTTAAAACTTTTACAACTTAAAAGTTCACAACATAAATTATATAAGCTTGTCGTTTAAAAATGACGACGAAACGCCGTGCGGAAGCTTCATTCTGATGTGTTCGGTTCTTGTAAATCGCTTGATCTTCATCCGGACATTTTGGGAGCATTCACCTATTGCCAAAACCAGACAAACTGTTAGTTTTGACATGTATAATCACGTATAATCAAGTTCTAAGGGACAACAATAGAAAAGAAACAAAATTTCTGAAATAATAGGCGGTCGCGCCCCGCGACCGTTCTCTAGTCATCCTTCGCGGCCCGCGACGATGGTCGCATCGCGCGACCATAATGTTGATATGCCGTCGCGTAGCGCGACGACCTGTTTTTCACAGCAGGTTTGTTTCATTGTTGCTGCACTTGCCCAGCTACGAAAATTAACATTTAACAACTTAAAACCTGCATAACTTTTGCTATACAAGTCCGTTTTGCACGATTCTTTTTCTTACGCGTTCGTAATTTAATTCTCCATCTCATGGAGTCAATACCTGATATTAAACTACTTCAAAAATTCAGATTTCAAGCTCTCGGCTTGAAATCCCTTTTCAATACTTTTGACCCGTTTACGATTTAGTCAAACAAACTTGTTAATTACCTTCAAAATGTCATGCAAATCACATTATATCATTTTACTAATATTCAAGGTTAAAATGATGAGTTCTATGCAAATCTTAACCCATTTTGCATATCTACTCATTTTGACCCGTTACGGGGTATTTAACACTTTTAAGCTTAAATCACGCTTCTTTTAGCTTACACCCTATCTCCATTTTAGACATATCCCAAGGACTCAATTAAACAAAAAGCTTATTTCTAAACAACTCTTAAAGGTTGTTTTTCCCTATTTACCCCTAAATGACTTTTTGGTCAATTTTAATCCTTCATTTTGTGACGAAGGGCTTTCACCAATAATTGACCGCGATATCGCTTCTAACTACAATACAAAATATGCGTACCTGGCTCGGATCAACATATTGACCCGTTTAATACCTTGCGTCCATAATATGCTAATTCATAGCACCGCTAAATCATAACCATTTTATCCTGTGCGCATAAGACTCGACAAGCACTTATTAGTCATTATTTGTCAAATGGTATCTACATTAGCATTTGACCCATTTGGTCTAAACGATTTAAACACTTTGCGCTTATATTGAAATGGTATCTATTTACCATTTCATTAAATAACTAAATAAAGATTTCTCACCTCTTTAGCTATGTCTCTTAAACCCTTTTTCCTTACGCATTTAGCCCGACATGACTTATGTCGCTTAGTGTTGTTCTATATTTCAACTTTTACCTATTTGTTCGTGACTAAATCACCGTTTCCCCTTTTTACTCGTTTAGGCTTACTTATAAAGTAGACGTTCGAAAACCCATTTTTATTCATGTCACTTCATGACCATTTTGCCTCTTTATCATAAAACATAGGTTTTCATCATTAGATATGCTCCGACCCGTATCGTTTCGTGTCGGAGCCATATCTTGAATATCATCTTAATCGTATAAGAAACTTTTAGAACAAACACATATTCTACAAAAAGTGTAACTTTCACTTACCTTGCATCCGGTTTTGCTCTTTTTCCGCGTACTCGATCCGTTTGACCCGCTTCTTTCCCAAGTCTTCATCTAGCTTGTCTAGAGTCAAACTATCATCATCACAATTTGTAAGACGGTTAGATTAGTCATAAGTGTTGGGATTGAACCCTAACAAAGGAACAGATAATGTAAAGCCAAAACCAGGTCACAACAGAGGATTCACAATAAACAGTAGTTTATACTTTGCTCTCCCCTTGATAGTGAGTTATAACATCTGATGGTCTCTAACTGCTGCTCATAATCAACTGCTGTGCCCTTTCAACTGCTGATATGATCCTAAAGACTGCTGAAGACAAACTCTGTTGCTCTATCTACTGCTGTCTCTTAAGTGCTGCTGAAGACACAAACACTGCTCATTCAAGGACTGATCACCTTTGAAGAAAGCACTGATGTTGTTGTTAAGCATCAGTGCTTAGGCTACAACAGTGGAACGTGAAGCAGTTGTTTCCTCATTTTTGTATTATTATTACAATCAGTTGTTAGACATCAGTAGTTGGTGTAAGGACAGTAGATATAGTTTGTTAGGCTGTTAGACGTCGCTTTCATGGTGACGTCAGCTGAGATTCCTCAGTGGTTTGGTTTGCCTATAAATGTAACAGTACACTGTACTGTTACATTTGATTGACTGAGCGGGTTCTTCTCCTCATGTCTAATCCTTTCATCTTGTGTGCAACCAACCTTGGGGCATCAGGCTGAGGGGGAGTATAGTTTGTAAGCTTATCTGTAATCTTTTGCTTTTGATTTGTAAATCATTCGACTCTATGAGAAGCAATTGTTTATCAAACTACTTTCTCCTTTGATTGTGTTTACAAAGTTTGTTTTCATTTCCGCTGCACTTTACATTTTCATATTTACAAATTGTTCAGAACATACAAACAAAAACAATCATGAGAGCCTCCGATCCTAACAATTGGTATCAGAGCTTGGACAGTCAATTTCGATTTAACAGTCAAATTGACATAACAGTTCGGCTCAAAATTCATTGATACTAAGGTTGGTTGTATTTTGTTGAAGAACAGAGTATCGAGTAAATCATGTCCAAAATGGTTAATCAAAAACTCTGTAAATCAACCAAGATGTCATATGACACACAAAGTTCACACAACAAGTGATTTCATGCATAATACACTCATAGTTTCTAGATCTGAAAGTATATCTGTCAAATTATGAGAGTATTTCGTATTTTCTAAATTGATTTCAACTGTTGTTATGACAATTGTGATGTCACTCTTTTAAATGCTAAAGTATGAATCTCAGTTTAACAAAACCCATGTTCATAAAAACATCTATGTTTTGCTAACTTGAAAAGAGGGAAATTAAAACTTTAGCCATCCAGATCTTATGTGTTGAAAACAGGTTGAGTTCCTCAAAAGGACAAAAACAACTATGTTAAAATACATTAAGAAAATTCACAAAAACTCCGAAGTGTGTTCATCTCAAAACTTCTGATGTCAGAAGAAAAGAGTATAAACATAAAACACTGAAGAGTCAAAGTGTAGGGTAATAATGGTCATTAAGCAACTACGTGCATTTATCTGTTCAGAAAAAGGTTTTGATTCCAGTAAATGAACTCCAAAGAGGACTAGACAAATGCTCAAAATTTTCTCCATGTGTCCTCTAGTTTGCAATTAATTGCCAAAGAAAATGGTTCTAAACAGTGGTCAACATGTATCCAAAAGTTTCTTTCCACTGGTGACCACTGACCATTTTCAAAAACTTATGAATGATATGATTATATACTCCACTGAAATTATACCAGATCCTTTTTGATACTATTCTCAGAAAATTCCTTTAATTATTTTTTTGTTGTTCAAAGGATTTTCTCAAATAATCAGGATATATTATTCATTTTTTTTTTGAATAATATATTTGGAACTTATGCTTGTTTTTGTTGGCAATAGGTTCAGCTCCTGTCAGGATGTAATATCGCATTTTTATGGTATTTGTGTCCTCATAAATGGGTCAAAAGGAAATGGTACATATGTCATGATCATGTCATACTCAGGTTTGCTCCTAAATTTTTATAAAAGGTTGATTGCAAACTGTGCTTAAAATACTAGGGTACTCATGTTTTAATTGAATATTAAACGAAAATGAGTTGCCTCAGCAAAAAGTTTTCATCATCTGGGGTACTAAACCACTGTCCTTCAAAATTGACATGTGGCAAAACCTTGAATGAAAATCCTCAAAATTGTTGCTATAACATCTGTCTTTCAGATATTTGCCATTTACCCTAACAACTGCCTTGTTTCAACAGCTGATCTCTAAACACTGTCCACTGCTGAAAGTTAACCACTGATCCCTCATTTTCTTGTAGGCACTGATGCTCAAAATCAGTGTCTTATCCACTGATATGCTATCTACTGATAGTAAAAATCATCCACTGCTCATAATTTTTACCGTTGTAACCACTGATGCTTGATACATCAGTGGTTCTTAAAACAACTGTTCTCCATACTTCATCCGTCTCATCAGTGTTTGACACGTGGTCAGCTTTTAGCCCTCAGATCGAAATAACCGCTGCCACATCAGCGATCATATTTTAAATAAAACCCTGCCCTAAACCCCCAAACAAGGTTTTACACTGTCGAATTGAATTCCAAAAATTCTCTTCTCATAACAGTTTTCAACCCTTCTTCTCAAAACCCTCAAAATCATTCTCCGATTCTTCTTCATCAAAATGACGAAGTTAAAAGGAAAATCAAAATCAAAACCTACATCACCACCACCTTCAACTGAGGTCGCTCAAACGACCAAAGAACCCATCGAAATACCATTCAAACAATCTCACAATTATCTGGGTTTACTCACAAAACCTACCGATAATCACACCTTTGACACCATCATTGATGCAATAACTGGATCAAAGTACAAAACTTTGTTGACGATGAATGCTCCCATATATGTGCAAACCCAGAGAGAGTTTTGGAAAAAGGCGACGCTTGAAAAACAAGACGGAAAAGCCATAGCCATAAACTCCTCGATACAGGATAAAGCAGTTCAAATAACCCCACGGTCGATCTCAGAAGTCTTTAATCTCAACGATCAGGAAGGTAAACTCTCATTTGAAAAAGACGAGATGAAAACTGATTTCGTGAAAAGGGGTTATGCAGAAGAACCAAAGGTAGATACCCTACAAAAGGGTTATTTTCCATCTGCACCCAGGTTTTTATTTCACACACTCTTGATGTGTGCTTCAAATAAAACAACATCTTTCAACGAAATACCACTGAAAATTCAAAGCCTGGGTTACGCTATTTTGAATAATAAAGACTATAACTACTCCCAGGAGATTTTCAATGACATGGTGAAAAACGTTGAAAGTAAAGCATTTTTACTTTTTCCAAGATTTTTGAGTTATTATTTTGAACAAAAATTTGAAAAGAAAGATGTAAATTTGCTCAAACAAGGTGTTCATTGTCAAATAAAAGGTATAACAAAAGAAACATTTTCAAGGATGATGGCACCAATAAAAACAAAAGCAGGGGTACCTGAGCAGATTTTAGCAGTTACAACTGCTCCTCAGGTATCTGCTGTTGAGCCCACTGCTCCAGGTGATCAGAGCAGCACTCCCACTGCTTTGAAACCCACACCTGCCACCACTAAAAAGACCAAAAAGAAGACATCCAGAAAACTCACCAAACCCAAAACAAAGGCAACTCTGGAAGATGAGATCCCAGAGGAAATGCCTGTGACAACACAAAAGTCACCACAAACCACTGCTGCTACTTCCTCACAGCAGTTGGAAGAAAGATCTCAACCCATAACCGAAACTCCTCCTGCATCCTCACAAAAGGATCAGGTTGTAAGCACATGGACACCACAATATGAAGCTCTGAATCCACTTGGATCCATCTTCCTCAGTCCTGATCCCAAGGACATGTCTCTTTCAACCCCCATCCCCTCACCAATAATAATGCCACAATCCATGCTACCTCTGTTGCATGCAGCTGCTATTGCACAGACACAAACCAGTTCCTCTCTATCACCTATCACTGAGAGTATACACCCACAAGTGACTGGGTCTGATGCTTATACTTCTGCTATCACAGCAACAGTTGAGGAGGTTACACTGCAGGGGTTACAAGTAACTCCTGTCAGTAGTTCAAGTGGAGCAGCAACTACAACTGGTGGATCAACAGATCCTCAGTTGGACAGTTGTTTCATAAGTAAGACTCCCTTGAAGGCAATTTCTTCCATGGCAACATCGGTGACCACCAGTGAGTTGGATCTAACCACTGGTACCATCAAAGGTTTATCGAGTGCCGAAGAAAGAAGTCCCCAGTACCGAGAACAAGGGGCATCAATGGATGATTTTTGGGACTCTGCTCCTAAGTCACACATTGATATAACCACCACAGGTGGGGATTCAGATGATCCCAGTAAAATGGGTGATGATTCAAAATATCAGGAATTGACGGGTAGAGTTGACAAACTTGAAGAATCAGTTGCTGAAATAAAAGAGATGGTGCAAGAGATTTTAAAAGCTCAGAAAGCACAAGCCTCTGCTGTTCCTGCTCAAGCACCTGCACAACATGCATTTGCTGAAAATGAGCTTTGGAATATTTTTCAACCCATGCTTGAAGCACAGCAACTTATGGCTGACAAAAAGCATGCCATTCAAGTACAAATGCTGACCAACATGGTTGAATCAAGGTTCAAGGACACTCAAGCAGATATCAAGTCTATAAAGGCAAGCATTCAAAGTGTCTCTGGCAAAGCTCCTTCTTCCATATCATTCCTTGATAACCCCCCTACAGATAATGCCAAAAAGGGGGAGAATATCAAGCTGTTAAGAAAACTGAATACGAAGGGAATAGAGCATGGCCTCCATATTGAGCCTGAAAAAGCAAAAGAAAAGCAGGTCTCAAAACCTGTTAGCCAAACAGCTGATACAGCAGCAGTTACAAAAATTGCTGCAGCAGCAGTTATAAAAACTGCTGTTAGTAGCCAAACAGCTGCCATGTCATCAACATCTTCAACACACACCACTCTACCACACACCACCACAACTACTGCTCCACCATCATCATCTACAATCACACCATCACCACTGCCTCCTGTCATAAAACAGAAGACAACAGATGTTACAACATCTGTTGTAATGACAACAGTGATTGAAACACAAGTTGTTTCAACCACTGTCAGTCAATCACTACCACAAACCACTGCTATCAAATCTACCATCGCTGATCCACCCAAAACATCATCTGCTTCTTCTTCATTAAAAAGGAGAAGAAATCTCATATCAGATGATGATTCACCACCATCACCACCAACATCACCACGTCCATCCCCTGCTCAAAAGCAGAAGACAACTGCTGACATATCAGCAGTTGTAATGACAGCAGATGTTGAGACACCAGTTGTCTCAACAGCTGTTAGTCAGTCATCCACCACTGCTCTCACCTCTTCTACTTCACAGCCAAAGCTCTTCAAAAGAATAAGAAAGCCAATCTCTGTCGATGAGGGTACACATGATCCTAATGCTGCAAAATATCCACTGGAACTTGAAGCTATCAAAAATGAAATGAGGCAATTCTATATAGAAGAAGATCCTTCAAAAAGGAGATTCTCCTCACTCATAGGCTACATGCCACCAGAGGATATGGATGAGTACCTCAAACTCAAGGCAAGATAGGCTAAAGCAAGAGCTAAATTTGATAGTGAAAAAGATAAGTTAAGCGAAGATGGCACAGCTGAAAGACTGGAGTTCTACTTAACAAAAGTAAAGCAGATAGAAGAATTTGTACAGGAACTAATCAAAGAAAAGGCTGAACAACGCAAAAAGCTAAGAAAACAATATCTCGCCTACATTATGAAAGAAAAATTCTATCCTGCTGAAGAAAAACAGTTTGAAGAATGGCCAATAATCGCTCTAAAGCATGAGGCTGAGAGGATTGACAGAATCAAGAATGATTCCACAAAGAAGAAAAATCCTCCAAACTGGAACAAATTCAAAAAGCTCATTGCTTATTTCACTGCTGAGTATAAAAGAAAGAAAGAGGAGCTGGTGGATGCAAAAATAGACTCTGCTGAAGCCATATCAAAGTGGTCAAGACAGCAGACTGATGAAGCCTACAAAAGGCTGAAGAAAAGAAAGACAACTGTTTCAGGCACTTCTAAAAAGCAAGAAAAAATGATGAAGCTTGAACAGAAGATGGGAAACCTCGACACACTGTTCCGGTCTACTTTTACAACAAATCAAGATGAAGGAGAACAGTTGACTGAAGAAGAGGTAAGAGAAAAGGAAGCAGAGTACTTCAAAGATACCATCACAAAAATGGGTCTAAAAGAAGAAACATCAACAAAGCTTCAAAGCCTTTTTAAGGCGTTAAACAAACCTGCGACTCCAAACACTGCTGAAGACAAGACAGAAGCTGAACGACAAGAACTTATTGAACAAGAAACTTCAGAAGATATAGCTGCAGCTGACAAAGTCTTTGAAGAAGCTTTCAAAAGAATGTCTGAAAGTCTGCAGTTATTTTCAAGGCCATTATCCCTCAACTCATCTTCAAATAAGTCTCTCCCAAGAAACCCACTTGGCTTAAAAATACTAAAGTGGATGTCTGATCAAAAGACTCACGTATTGACCTTGGTCAGAGCCAATGGCGATGTGAAGCACATATCAAGGAAAGAAGCACTAGGCCTTAGTGTTCAAGATTTGCAGGATCTCCTTGGGCTTTCACTGTGTAGGGATGAGGATGACCAGAGTGCAAAGGAATTTGAAGCTGAATTCAAAGAACAAGCTAAGGCACTCTTGATGAGTAATAAAGGTCCTGAATAATGAAAGGTTTTGGCATTATCTGTTCCAGGGGGAGATTGTTGGGATTGAACCCTAACAAAGGAACAGATAATGTAAAGCCAAAACCAGGTCACAACAGAGGATTCACAATAAACAGTAGTTTATACTTTGCTCTCCCCTTGATAGTGAGTTATAACATCTGATGGTCTCTAACTGCTGCTCATAATCAACTGCTGTGCCCTTTCAACTGCTGATATGATCCTAAAGACTGCTGAAGACAAACTCTGTTGCTCTATCTACTGCTGTCTCTTAAGTGCTGCTGAAGACACAAACACTGCTCATTCAACGACTGATCACCTTTGAAGAAAGCACTGATGTTGTTGTTAAGCATCAGTGCTTAGGCTACAACAGTGGAACGTGAAGCAGTTGTTTCCTCATGTTTTGTATTATTATTACAATCAGTTGTTAGACATCAGTAGTTGGTGTAAGGACAGTAGATATAGTTTGTTAGGCTGTTAGACGTCGCTTTCATGGTGACGTCAGCTGAGATTCCTCAGTGGTTTGGTTTGCCTATAAATGTAACAGTACACTGTACTGTTACATTTGATTGACTGAGCGGGTTCTTCTCCTCATGTCTAATCCTTTCATCTTGTGTGCAACCAACCTTGGGGCATCAGGCTGAGGGGGAGTATAGTTTGTAAGCTTATCTGTAATCTTTTGCTTTTGATTTGTAAATCATTCGACTCTATGAGAAGCAATTGTTTATCAAACTACTTTCTCCTTTGATTGTGTTTACAAAGTTTGTTTTCATTTCCGCTGCACTTTACATTTTCATATTTACAAATTGTTCAGAACATACAAACAAAAACAATCATGAGAGCCTCCGATCCTAACAATAATCTTTACGACTATTCCATCCTACGGGTTTTATGTCGAATTTATCATTCGTCCATATCAAAATTATCATTCGATCCAATCATTGGTTGGTTTGACTTTTTTAAAGTCAATTGACTTATCAACATATTCAAATGCACATTTGGTTCAATGAACTCACTTAGGCATATTTCATCCGAACTCTTAACGAAATCAAATTTTACATACTAACTAGTAGGCCGCGATTTCATTTAGGCATTTCATATCACTGAAAATGGGATGTTTTTGGTGACTTGTTTAACCTATTTACAAGTCTTCAAAAATTATGATGTTTTTATGTGGCATACCCCTCGGAGGGTTAGGCCTTGTGTTAAAATTTAAAGATCTAACTCTTTACCAAAAATTCGTAAAAATTCATTTACTAAGCTGCAATCAGATTCGTCACTTCTGACTGCAGCTTACAAAAAAATTCATTAAAAATTCCTCGTTTATCTGATTGACGAAATTCCAATTGGAGATTCTTTTAATCGCTTAGAACTATCTACAGTACAAATTAAAGATCATAACTAAATCCCTAAATTGAGTTATGACATTTGTAATGGGCTGCAAATTCTGCCAGAAAGCGCAGCTTGAACCTTTGATACGGAAAAATTCATAAAACGCTCAATTTTCGTCGAAAAAATGCGATTCCAGTGGGGTTTTAAATATATTTCCTGGAATTACATTTTAGATCCAAGAAACACATGTTTTTGTCAAGTTTTGTTCAGGTTACAGGCAATACAAGTTGGCTATAAATTCTGATCAGGAGCTGTTTGAATTCAACTTTCAATTTAAGCATGTTCTTTACATCATAACACTAATTTTTAGCAATCAAAACCCTAAAAACATCTCATACATGAATTTAGCATCAACAAAATCTGAATTTACTTGAGCTAAACATGATTTCAATATATTCTTGTCTAGGGTTTACTCCTAAACACTATTTCACTTCAATATCATCCATACCACAATCATGCAACATCAATTTCAAATTTCTTATGTACATCAAGAATTCTCAACTTCATAAATATAAAAAATTCGACATACCTTACGATCCTCACGACTAGGTGATCGTTTCTATGTATTCATGCATCGATTTGGGGCTTGAATCAAGCTTCAATTTGTTGATTTTGCTGAAGTTAGGGTTTGAGCCCCTTTTTTGTTCTCCTAGTCGATCTCCATCACGCACATAGACTGTGTGTTGTGTTTTTATTTTTGATTTTTAATAACCCAAGTTTCTCACTTAACATTATTAGCCCCTCATGTTTCGTTAATTAGTAAGTAGGCTAAAACCTACTTGTCTTCAACAATATTTTGTTTTATTTACTAGGTTAAACTTTCCTAGTTAGCTTAGTGAGTTCGAGATAGTCATAACCCGTTTTATTTTAAGTCCCGTTAATTCGGGCCTCTTCACATACTTTGTTTTCTCAAAAGCTTTCGTTCAGCTTTTATTTAATATTAGGCATATTTATTTAAAAATCCTAATATTCACCGGGTTACTTTTACCCCTAACGGTAATTTCCCCGTCTTATAGTACTAACGTAGTTTAATTACCAAATCTGTTTTCGGGGTGTTACAAGTCTACCCCCTTAAAGAGGTTTCGTCCTCGAAACCTTTTCTTACACAATTTATCGAGTTTAACTTATGCATTTGCTCTCGATAATCAATTGAGCATTGCTCATATTTTAACCAATTGTTAGTGTTACCAGAAAAGTGTGGTAATATCTTTTTGGTTATTAATCATCTACGTATCTCATACGACATAATACAAATTGAAATAACGTAATCTCGTTATTTCCACTAGTTTAATTAACTTAGCAATATTTATTGCTCGGCTCTAATGTGATTATACTTCACATTACACTTCTTGACCGTGATATCTCGCCACGCCATGCCAAATTTTATATCAACTTTTATTTTCAAAAATACCACTTTTCGAATATATCGTCTTGCACCTGTCAGTGTCAAGACTTATATCTTTCATGTTAATCATTTTCCGAATTCGTTTCATAATATTCGTGTTTGTTAAAGCGTTGTTTCTCACTAATACTGAATTTTAGTTTAACGCTTTTCTCTTGAGCTCATGTCAATTCCAAGGAATTTACGTCCAAGGATTTATTCTCTTCCGTTGTCATTTCGGTAATGACTTCATCCACTTTGGTGACATAACACAATTTAAATAATTGTCAATTCTTGTTATTTTTGCCCGTTTAAATGTTTTAGTGAAGATTCTTCACTTTTGTCTACCAGACCTTTCACAATCTCTTCGCTTTTAACCCATTTAATTAACTTAGCGAAACCCATCGCTTTTATATGAACTTTATCTCCCGTTATTATTTTACGCGGGAAGTTACAACCAGTTTCCTTGTTTTATACTATTGACCCATAGGTTCTTTCGCTTAGCCTCGTAAGCTATTTCTTTGTATTTTCACATTTTTACCTTATTAAGGTGAGACCCCAACAATTCGTTTCTTTCCATTTGCGACCAGAAGGTCTTCTTGGTCCTGTAGACCTTAGCCTCATTTATAATCTCGTAGGTTATGATAATCACGTAGATCATCTTTTTTTCAAGTCTTTATTCAAAGGTATATACATTTATATATGTATATGGCATTATGGCACCCCCCCTTTTTTTGTGGGTTCAAAATCATTTATTTTCGCCTTGGTATTTCCTTTGACCTTGACCGTAGTCTAAGGCTACATTTGTTTTCTTTCGTACAAATTTTCCGTCATTATGACTTCTCACGTCATTTATGCGTCGGTTCATCTTATGCTCACCATTATCCAGTTTACATATATCCGCATTTGATTATGTCCCAATACCGGGCTCATTATTCTTTTGCTTTTAACGCTACCGTTGTCACACCCCGACCACGTAAAACAACAAAACGTGGCGGAAACGTCGAGGAGTGTTGTAACAGAATCATTGTTTCACAACCATGGAATAAATAATTATGTTTTATTGAATTATTGAATTCATTGTTTTATTACAAATCAGATAAATACAAATATTATCTTTCTAGTTTTAAAGTCGCTAAGGCACGAGTCCATCCTATGTATAGCATGCATCAACGATCATCATATAACAGCACCTGAAACATGTGTAAAAATAGGTACGTCAGCATAAAAATGCCTGTGAGATACATAGGTTTTATTGTAATAGGATTCATGACTTATAAGTTTAAAATAATGTTTTAACAAAAATAGTCATGAACCTAAAAAAAATATTTTCTTTTATAAATCATACTAAAATTTATAAGAAATCAGATAATATAACAAAATAATACATAGGTAAATAAATAACTAAATTAAATGAGTTTGTATAAAATATATTGTTTGTAAAACAATATTTTGATAAAAAGGTTTGTAGTACATATATAAAAATATACTTTGGTTTTAAGAAAGTCAAATAAGTAATATATTAAAAGATATTTCAGTTCCAAAATCGTTAAATAAATAGTATATTAAATATACTTTAGTCGTCAAAATAAAAATTTTCAGTAGTATATCAAAAGTATACCTTGGTTTTATTAATAACATATTTAAACAAGGGTAGGGTTCCAGCGTGAACAACCTCCTAAGAGTGAACTGCGTGAACAGATATGGACCCTTGATTTCCTTTTTAGTTGTTAAGGGTAGGATTGTAATTATATAAAAAATTAGATTTAAATCATTATTTTAATAATTGAATTAAGTTACATCTTTCCTAATTTAAATTCATTATCCACATTATGTTTATTTATTAATAAGATAATTATCAAAATAAACAACAAATCACCAGATTTTAATTTTAATTTTTATTTCAGATTTCATCACCAGAATTCAAATTTTGATTTTTAAGATCCACGTAACCTTCATATTTCAACGGTATATACATGTGTACTTGGATATAAATAGAACAGTACACATGTGTACTCAGCATCTTACATATGTGTACAGTAATTCACAGGTGTACATCAACATTCAATACAAAAAAAAATTCTGAGATATAACAAAAACAGACGATATACACATGTGTACATCGCATTAAAAAGAGGGCAAAATCAGAATACACATGTGTACATCGCATTTAAACAAATAATTATTTTAATAATTGAATTAAGTTACATCTTTCCTAATCCTTGATTTGATTTGTGAGAGATTTATGCAATCAATTTAAGAGGATAATTGATTACTTGATTTGTGAGAGATTTATGCAATCAATTTAAGATTGAAATTACACATATAACCTTTTTGTATTTAATTAAATGAAAAAAATTAACCAAATAATTACCATCATGCCACTCACTTTAATCTCAAGATCATAAAAATCAAGGGCCCAGATCAGTTCACGCAGTTCACTCTTGGGATTTTGTTCACGTTTGAACCTAATCCATTTAAACTATGCTTTAATAATTAACAAAATATATGTTAGTTTTGTACAATATCACCCATGAAAGCATATCAAGCTATACTTTTGGGAGTATAACAAAATATACAACAAATATGTGATTTAAGAATTCAACCAAACCTTAGTGCATCAAACTACACCAATTGAGACTATAGAAATACCACAAAGGCAATCTCTATTTGGATAAAAATATCGGTTTCTAACATTCCATGACAACAGGAATGGGGTGTCAAATCCTATAGTGCTATATCATACTACCAACCGGTCTGGAGAACAAAATAAGTACTATCCAACAATTAATTTTTTTAATCTTTAAGAAAATTAGAGTTTAGACCATAAATAATCATTCAGTTTGTAAAAAGATAAGTACTAATATGTATAATCGATTATACTTTTGAAAACAAGAAAATAACAAATAGGTACACATATTTCACCCCAAAACATTTGGAAAAAAGTAAAAGAGGGGTCTATGTACTCACTTAAGGGTGCTTACAAAGTCTTGAACAACTACCAAGCAAAGCTAGAGGGATCACGGAAATCAAACGGCACCTAATATAGATAACTATGTAAATAAACGGACCTAAATCGGAGGATCGGATAAAATGAGGTTTCGTAAACCCAATGAGTGTAGGGACTCATGTAATATGGTTTAACAAAGCCTACATTCTAAAATGAAACCTAACCTAAGTGCTTACGACCCATTACGACTCGTTAAGGTAGCTTACGCCACTTTAACGCGTCGTTCGCGTAAAACGCGTTCGGACCGCCTAACTAGTCCTATGATAAGTAAAATATGCCTTAACATGTCTTATATTGTTGCCAAATCAGTTTAGATATCAAAAATTATGTTACATATGCTTAGAGTGAATTTTGGCGTAAAAAGGGCATTTTGGTCATTTACCTAAGGCATATAAACTACCTATCATACAACTACTTAAACGACGTGACCATAAGGTATAACCTCAGAAGGTTATTCCCTATACAACTATGGTCACCAAACATGTTTGGTCGGATCCTAATGATCGACCAAACGGGTCGAGTTCGAAAGTCTAAGCGGGTGTTTAGTCCGCTTGACTTACGACTCTACACAAGCACTAAACTAAAAGTAACGAGCTAAACATGCTAAAACATGTTTAGTTAAGTTAGAAAACAGGTTTTGATATCAAAACAAACGGTTTTGATACCCAAGAGTAGTTTGGTTACAAAATACGCATAAACACGCATTTTGACCGAAACTACGACTCGTCACTACGCCTAGTCAACGTGGTAATCAGTAGGTATAGTCACAAGGGACTATAACCATCGTGATTACGCTCACGTTGCAAAGTTCAACGGAACTTTGTGTTGAACATTGACTGGTCAAAGCTGAAAGTCAAACAGAGTTTGACTTTCATGCTAAAAACGCATAAAAGAACGAAAGAGGACTTACAAAAGGTCCAAGAATGGAAGTTTGATCTGAATTTTCTCAGGTATGAAGTGTTTCCACTCCAACTTAGAGAAAAAGCTGATCAAGGTGTGAGTTCAAGTGAAGTGGGGGTGGGCTATTTATAGGAAATGGATCACTGTTAGGATCTTTCATCGAATAACGTGCTTCGATCACAACCGTACACCTCATGCCCACTGATTTACAAACCCATGGGCTGAACAGCTGAAAATACCATAACGTGCTTCGATCATAACGTGTTTCGAAAATACCATTTGCAAGAGTGCACAACAGCTGAAACAGG
>JARYGA010023868.1:0-44358 GCA_030545235.1 Helianthus tuberosus | reverse complement strand
TCTATTCACCTTTATGCTAAAACTTTTTATAACGTAGTTATGTTCGAAAATCGAAACTAAAATCTTTGTACTGCAAGTTTCTTTTTATCTTCCTCTCATTTAAATTTATACATTTAATCTTTTGTCCACTTTAATTTAAAACTTATTTATTTCTCCAACTAGGTTTTTACCCGGGATTGCTTCCCGAGCTCGGAAAACTTAGTTATATTAATTACTATTTGTTACTAATACGGCCACATTACATCAACCATCTCATTCGATTCAACAAAAATTGTCTTCAAATCACCGGATTAGATCATGAACGCAAATTAGAGGTCAAACAAAAGCACAACAGGACCACATGAATAATATCATTTCCACTTTTACTTCAATGCATTTACATGATAGGGTGATTTGAGATTTTGTAAAAATGTTTGTTTTTGTACTTCTTTACAAAATAAGATGTTGACCAAAATTCAAACAAATGTTGACCAAAAGTAAATCAGATGTTGAACATAAACACTGAATCTATAACAACAGACACTGATTATATTCAAACTACTGATACATAAACACTGATTCTTCATTCCACTGTTGTAATCTAAGCACTGATGTTGAGCATCAGTGCTATCTTCAAAGGGTGATCAGACCTTGAATGACAATGCTTTGATCTTCAACAATGCTTGGATCCCATCAGTAGTTTGAGCTTCAATTTTTATGCTTCATCAGTGCTTGGATTCCAATGTATGTTGAAGCTTTGCTGAGCTGTCATCTTCAAGTGCCATTCTCTTGATAGCCTCTTTAAAATATACATCTTCTTGCTCTTTCTCTTCTGCATCAGTCAGCTTTTGCCTCTTTCTTTGGTTTAACATAATGACAGAGGTATCTGATGATGTGAACAGTGGTTCAGAATTGTGGACCTGCTTCTTTGACATGTTAATAGTTTTGTAATAAGGCTTCTTTGGAAGGCTAGGATCTGTTTCTCTCCTTTTTCTTAGCCTTTCATAAGCTTCATCAGTGTACTGCTTTGTCCATTTTGCTATGGCCTTGGCAGTTCCAACCTTTGCATCAACCAACTCTTGTTTTTTTCTTTTATACTCCAAGGTAAGATCATCAATAGCCTTTTTGTATTTACGCCAGTTTGGTGCTGACCTTTTCATGCTTGGATCTCTTTTTACTCTTTCAATTCTATTGAGTTCTGTCTTGAGACCAACAAGTGGCCAATCTTGGAATTGTTCTTCCTTGGCAGGGTAGAACTTCTCACTCATGATTAGTGCCAGAATGTCTTTTCTCACATCTTTTTGCAGGCCAGGTTCTGGCGGTAAATTTGACATTTCTTTACTCAAATCTCTAGCATAGTCTTCCATGAGCTTGACTTTGGTGAGTAAAAACTGATAATGACTTGAAACCACATTGTCATTTTCTCCTTGGCATTCAACCCTAGCTCTTATTTCAGCTTGTCTATCTTTTAGTTTTAGATATCCATCCATGTTTTTTGGATTTCTAAAACCAAGCAGAGAAGGGAATTTCCTTTTTGAAGGATCATCCACTGTGTAGAACTGCCTCATTTCATTCTTTACTGCATGGAGTTCCAGTGGATAACTGGCAGCTGCTGGGGTAGTATCTGCAGAGTCATATCCTTGAAGAGCTATTGGATCTTTGATTGGATTGACCAATTTTGGAGGAATGAAAGATTCAGGTTTGGTGATTTTGTAAGGTACAGATGAAACAGGATCAGGTGCTGGTATGTCATCATCATGCACTTGAAGCTTTTTTCTTCTAGTATACACATTTTTAGGAGGAGGTGTTTCTGTTTGAGGTTTTGGAGCAAAAAGAATTATGGCTTGGGAAGGATTGTTAGAAGTGGTAGGTAATTGAATAACAGTTGTCGAAACAACTGGTGTCTCAACCACTGTTGTCACTACAACTGTTGATGTATCAACAGTTGTCTTTTGCTTTAAGGCAGGTGATGAGTTTTGTAATGATGGTTTTGTTTGTGTTGTTTGAGTAGTGATGGTGTGTGTCTGACTAACAGTTGTTGAAACAACTGGTGTTTCAACCACTGTTGCCATTACCACAGATGATGTGTCAACTGTTGTCTTCTGCCTTTTGGCAGGTGGTATTGGTGGTGGTGAAGTGATTTTTGGTAATGGGGATAAGGCAGTGGATGTAGTGTGTGTTGAAGTGGTAGTGGTGGAAGTTGTTTGGATAACAGATGTTGAAACCACTGAAGTAGCAACAACTGTTGATACAACAGGTGTTTTAACATCTGTTGGTTTGGAAGATTGATGTGTGGAGCTTTTGGAAGGTTTGGGAGTTTGTTTTGTGGATTTGGGAGGTGTGGTTTTGGGTTGTATGACTTTTCTAGTAGACTTTCTTATGGGCTGAGGATTTTCTTGATCCTTTAGCTCAGAAATACCCTGCTCATTCATCTCCATAAAAACTCTCTTCTCCTGTTCAAACCTTCCTTTATCCTTTGCCTCCATATCCTTTTTCACCCTTGCTTTTGCATCAGCAATGGCATTTAAGGTTACATCAACCTTTTTGGAACCATCTGGCAAAGGGATGTATGCAAGCATACTTGAATTATCTGGTGCAATGTACAGACCATCTTCATATCCCTTTTTCTTCAACTGCCTCATTTTCTCCGCCTTTTTGGCATCATTTGGTGGTGGGTTGTCCACAAAGATGATAGAGGGAGGAGCAGTGCCAGTGGTGTTCAGCAAGTGAGCCTTCATGGCTTTTATATCTGCCTGGGTGTCTTTGAACCTGGCTTCCATGATATTTCTGATCTTTTGAAGCTGAATTTCATGTTGCTGATCAGCATTTGCTTTTTGTTGGTGAAACAGAGGTTGAAATAATGCCCAAAGGTCAGTGGGAGCAGGTGGTGCCTCCTATGTTTGTAACAACTGTTGCAGTATGGTTTTGATTTCTGCAACAGATGTATCCAGCTTGTTAACCCTCTCCGTCAATTCTCGGTACATTAAACCATCACCCAATTTAATGGGATCATCTGATTTTCCACCAGAGGTGGTTGTAACAGTGGTTGACTGAGGGAGACTTTCCCAAAAGTCATCCCCTGTTGCCCCTTTTTCTTGGAACTGGGGACTTCTTTCCTCAGCAGAGGTTACCAATCTTAGCTCACCAGTGAATACAGGATACACACCAGTGTTTAGAAAGGTTCCCATAGAAGAAATTTCCTTCAAGGAAGTCTGATTAATGAAACTACTGTCCAAGTGTAAACCAGTGGGTTCAACACTTGTAGTAGCTGCTTCACTTGAACTACTGACAGGAAGTACTTGTACATCCTGCAGTGTAACCTCCTCAGGTGTTGTTGGTGGGTTAGCAATGATAGGGAGCTCAGACTCAGTCACTTTTTGTGGCATGCTCTCAGTGATAGGTGGTTGAGAGGAACTGATTGCTATCTGAGTTATATCAAGTGCATCCAACAAAAGTTTTGTTTGTGGTGGAATTGTGGCAGTGAGTATGGGAGTGGAAAGAGGATTTACCCTGGGCAGTGGGCTGGGGATGATGGATTCAAGTGAGTCCAGAGCAACATAATTTGATGTCCCTATTCTTACAACCTGTTCTTTTTGAAAAGAAGCAGGAGGAGTTTGAGGCTCAGGTTGAGATATTTCTACCATCTGCTGTGAGGAAGTAGCAGCAGTGGTTTCTGGTGACTTTTGTGTTTTCACCGGCAGTTGCTCTGGGATCTCATCTTCCAGAGTTGCCTTTGTTTTAGGTTTGAGGGGCTTTTGTTTTTTCTTTTGTCTTGGTCTTTTGGTGGATTTAGGTGTGAGTTTCACAGCAGTTGTTTTGCTGCTGTGATCACCTTGAGCAGTGGGCTCAGCAGCAGGTGCCTGAGGAGCAGTGGTAGCTGCTAAAGTCTGCTCAGGAGACTCTGCTTGTGTTTTGGACACTTTTGATAGCCTTGTAAATGTTAACGGTGTAAGGCCATTTATTTGAAAAGGTTCACCCTGGATGAGTACATGAGCATCATCCTTTCCAAATTTCTTTTGAAAATAAAAGCTTAGGAACCTTGGAAATAGTAAAAATGATTTGCTATCAACATTTTTTACCAAGTCATCAAAGATCTCATGTGAATAGTTAAAGTTTTCCCCATGCAAGATAGCATATGCCAGGTATTGGATCTTTAATGGAATTTCATTGAAAGCAGTGGTCTTATTAGAAACACACATTAAGAGGGTATGAAACAAAAACCTTGGGGCAGGGGGAAAACTGCCTTTTTGCAAAGTGTCTTTTTTCATTTGCTTTGCATACCCTCTTTCTAAAAAATCTGTTTGATACTTTATTTTAGGGAAAGAAGTCTTACCTTGAAGATCATTGAGTTCAAACACTTCAGAGATGGTTTGTGGTGTGATTTTAACATCAACACCCTTTATCGAGGAATTGATGGCTATGGGTGTTTTATCTTGAGATTCAAGTTTTGCGTTTTTCCAAAATTCCCTCTGGGTTGCCAAGTAAATCGGAGCATCAGAAGTCAACAAAGTTTTGTACTTTGAAGACGAAAGGGCATCTATGACGGAATTGAACGTTTCAGTGTTACTTGGTTTTGTCAACAGACCCAAGTAGTTATGGGGAGTTTTGTATCGAATTTCTATGGCCTTTTGATTGGATTTCATTTTAACTGATGAAGACCGTGATTTTGCCATTTGAGGAAGAAGGACGATGAGGAATTTTGAGAGAAATGGAGGATAACTGCTTTGAAAAAGGAAAAAATGAATTTAATTCGACAGTTAAAACCCTGTTTGGGGGTTTTGATCAGGGTTTTATAGGGGAAAAAGTGAATGCTGATGTGGCAGTGGTTACAAAAGATCTGACGGCTATGAACTGTCCACGAGCCAACCCCTGATGAGTAATGGAACACAGTTGTTTTATGAAGCCACTGATGGAATAATAACAGTGGTTGCAATGATTACAATGAAAACAGTGGGAGACTTTAAGTTATTAGTGGATAGCCTGAGCCCTGAAAACATTTTAATGCTTATAATTCATGAAAAATTTTCATTTTAACTATTTTTAAGATGCATGTTGAGATTACTAAAATAAAGTATTACATATAATCAGTTAGCATGTTGGGGTGATGTGATAAATACCATTACATATAAACAACTCAGTGATATGAAATCTAACAATCTAACAGAGTATAAAACACTGATATGATAAATACTGTTACATATAAATACTGTTAACATAAACAAAGGTAGAATATCTACTGTAGATGCTGAACCACTTTTGTTGTTGGGCAGTGGTTCGTATTTGAGTTTGTATAGGGTTTGTCTCGAGAGATAAACTTTATGAACCACTCCTACACTAAACACTGTTACATAAGAAACACTGATACATAAATACTAAAGTTGAATCCGCTGTAGTTGCTGAAGCACAGCTGCTACTGAGCAGTGGCTTTCCTTTCGTTGATCAGCCTTTAGGTACATAAGTGGTTGTCTTTAACAGGGCTTTGTCCTCAACAGTGGATCGCCCTCATCAGTCTTTAAGTACATCAGTCTTTATAAGGAGCAGTGGGGTGATGTGATAAATACCCGTTATATATAAACATCTCAGTGATATGAAATCTAACAATCTAACATAGTATAAAACACTGATGTGATAAATACTGTTACATATAAATACTGTTAACATAAACAAAGGTAGAATATCTGCTTTTAATTTGAACAACTATTGTTGTTGGGCAGTGGTTCGTCTTTGAGTTTGTATAGGGTTTGTCTCGAGAGATAAAATATAGCTAACCACTGCTACACTAAACACTTTTACAAAAGAAACACTGATACATAAATACTAAAGTTGAATCCGCTGTAGATGCTGAAGCACTGCTGCTACTGAGCAGTGGTTTTGCTTTCGTTGATCAGGCTTTAGGTACATAAGTGCTTGTCTTTAACATGGCTTTGTCTTCAACAGTGGATAGGCCTCATCAGTCTTTAAGAACATCAGTCTTTATAAGGAGCAGTGGTTAATTATAACAGTCCTTAGCATGATCAGCTGTTATAACCACAACATAACCCTTTGAGAGGAAGCAAGTGTCGGTCTATTCATTTGAGAGGACTCATTGACACTATTAAACCTCTGTTGTCTTACCAAACAGATGTTCAGACACAATTCAACATCAACATAATCTAAATCTTACTCAAACACTAAATAATAAATAAAAATAAAATACAACATAGATTCATAAAATTAAATTTATTCATTTATTCATGACCTTAAAACTAAAAGTCCAATAATTACATGACATACTGAACAATATTATAGTTCAAATCTAAGAATAACAGCAAGAATTAAGAAACTTTAGTTTCAACTCCATCGATTGCTGAACCTCTCAATGTATGTCCTTCAGCATCGCCATGAACTGCACGTCTCTATCACAGCACTCTATATTACTGACAACACAAATAAGAAACAAACCTAAAATGCAAAGGTCTATTCTCAACTGTTGTAGCACATCTGAGTTTTCACGATATTGCACGAATCTATCCATACTTTCTATAAAAGAAGAAATCCCAATGACAAACCTGACGCAAGAAAACCTGACTTTAGATTTAACGAAAATCAAACAACGCAACTTTTCACGATGTTGCTACAATGATACTGCAACATCGATATTGAAAGGTTGATGTGTGATGGGAAGCTTCATTGAAACGACGATGTTGGAACAATGATACTGGAACGATAACATGTAAACATAATCAACAAACATTCGAACAAAGAAGTGTAAGCGGATATTAGCGGCTGAATCACGAGAAAGATGCATTTGCGAGAGAGAGATACGCACACATATATGAGCGAGCGAGATTTGAATGTGATAGCAGATAATTATATCTTATTTACAGGATTAGAATATACAGTTTGAATTTTGAATTTTGAATGTGGGAACTGATAATTATATCTTATTTATTGGGAACTGATGTTTATTGGGAACTGATGTTTATTGGTAATCGACAGTAGTATATATCCTTATATTGTAACATCTGTGCTTGTAATCATTGTGAATAGTTCTATTATCAATAAAACAATGTTATTTGATCCCAATGTTTGTTTGGTTGTGTTTTACATTTTTCATGTTTTGACTTTTATTCAATTCCAAACTCTATATCGCTTTCTGGAGAGTTATACGCAAACTGGTGCGTAAACGTAACCAGTTTAATGCGACAAATACTCCGGAACATCAGCATATACTTAACATACCTTAAATAACCTTTACATAACTTAGAAATAAGTTTTAAAGGCTTTGGTATGGCAAAAACAAGTTAATTCGCTTACAGGGACTAAATTTGACAAACTGCGAAAGTATGCCAATTTGAACTATAACGAACATTCCGAAACATGACCATGAGTTAAACACATCTTAAATATCCTTTATATAGCTTAGAAATAGGCTTTGAGGGGTTCGGTGTGCTAAAATAAACTTTTGGGTCATTCAGGGACTAAAAGCGTCAAAAAAGTGCACAAGTTTGCATTTTCGCGCATAACTTACGTTCTGAATACATCCGGACATCCAAAAATTTATGTAAGCACTAAAATATTTTATTTTAGTGTTTGGCATAAGAAAAATCCATTCGTCACGCAATTTAGATCACTTTTCGCGCTTATGCGCATTCCGTCGTAATTAAGCGAACATCGCGATCGTACGACCAAACGAACTGACATCCGGCATATTTTTGAGCATGTTTCATGCCCACAATGTTTAGGCATCCTTGTGGAGCCTTGAAAATGATTTAACGAGCCTTAAAAATGTCGGAAATGGCCTTAATACGCAACGGGGACTGAAAGGTGAACATTAGAAAGTGTTCGCTGATCAGGGGGACCCTAGCGTGACACCTAGCCCCTTTGGCGTCACGCTAGGCCTCTTCTGATCAGAAAAAGCCATTTTAAACACATGTTAACAGCCCCTAACACCCTCCAAAGGTCAAGTGCCACATGTTAATCTCTTATGGTGGCCAAAATCAGTTACCACAACATTCCAACAAGTGTAGGGAGGTGATCATTCCCTCTTCTCCAAGAAACAATCCTAACGGTGAACCGAAAACTATAAATACCCACCTCCACCCTTCACTTTTCCTCACAAGAATCTGATCTAATGTGCTCTAAGTTGAAACCTTTGTTTCATACCTGAGCTATTTTGATCTTGATTAGCATTCGGGGACCCTTTGTAAGTGTTCCTTCGTTCTTTTATTGCTTTTCGAGTCCGAAAGTCAAACTTTGTTTGACTTTCTGCATTGACCAGTTTATGGTCAATGCGAAGTTCGTTTGAACTTCGCAACGTGATTGTAATCACGATGGTTATAGTCCCTTGTGACTATGCCTACTGATTACCACGTTGTCTAGGGTCGTAAGGGTAAGCGATCTAATAAATCGCTTATACCTTCGAACCCGACCCATCTGGTCGATCATTAGGATCCGACCAAACACATTAGGTGACCATAGTATATAGGGAATAACCTTCCGAGGTTATACCTTATGGTCGCTTCGTTTAAGTAGTTGTATGATAGGTAGTTTATATGCCTTAGGTAAATTACCAAAATACCCCTTTGATGCCAAAATTCATTTTAAACATATGTAACATAACTTTTGACATCTAAACTGATTTGACAACAATATTAGACATGTTAAGGCATATGCTACTTGTCATAAGACTAGTTAAGCGGTCCGAACGCGTTTCACGCGAACGACGCGTTAAAGTAGCATAAGCTACCTAAACGGGTCGTAAGCACTTAGGTTAGGTTTCATTTAGTATGTAGGCTTTGTTAAACCATATGACACGAGTATCCATACTCGTTTGGTTTACGAACCCTCATTCTATCTAAATCTTCCGATTTAGGTCCGGTTTATTAACATAGTTACCTATATTAGGTGCCGTTTGATTCCGTGATCTCTAGCGTTGCTTGGTGGTTATCTTAGGACTTTTGAGCAATCTCATGTGAGTACATAGAACCCCTCTTTTACTGTTTTCAAACTGTTTTGGGGTGGAACACATGTGCCTACTTGTTACTTTCGTGCTTTCCTGTTTTCACATCATATACCCGCTATGGTTGTTAGTACATTATAGTACATGATTTCATTACATTTCATGCTATGTATGCCCATTGTGTGCGTATTTAGTACATCGTTTTACATTACATTTCATGCTATCTATGTCCATTGTGTGCATACTTAGTACATTGTTTTACTTTACATTTCTGCTATGTATGTTGACTGATAGCATGCTAACACATTGATTTACATGACTTTCTGCTTTGTATGTTAACTTAGCATACTTAGTACATTGTTTTCATATAACATGTTCTCTTTTGCTATGACATTTGGTTTGCACAAACGAGACTATTATACGTTCATTAACATTAGCTACGCCGCTCGGTAGTAAGTACTGGTACCATAGGACTTGACAAATCCCATTCCTGACATCCCGGGTTTGTTTGGATGTAAGGAATGACTGAATCCGAAAACAATTATTTTGATAACCTTGACTAAAAGGGTTGTCCGACTGTCTCAAGGCTTGAATGTATGCGTTAACTTACCACATAAATGTTTGTATCAATGTAACATGCATTACTTTGCAAAACATAACTTTTTGACATATGCAAAATACTTTGTTTTGTACATTTCTACATTTGGATTATGTGACAATACTTTACTTACAATACATAACATTTGTTACACATTACTTGACTACTTTTGGACTATTAACATTTGATATGATTTATACAAGGACTTTTGACAATTGGTTTAAACATAGACTTATTACATTGATGGTTTGTTTAAGTGACTTAAGTAACGAGATGTGAGTAATATGATACAAGCATAGTGGATACGCCGCTGGTACTTCCTATATATAAGTGTTTGTATTATATTACATATCATAGCGTTATTTAAATCATTCAATTTGGACTTATACATTTTACACAAGTAACACGATTTTCACAAGACTTTGGTTTACAAACAATTTACTTTATACAACAAATTTTACTTGGTTATACATTTAACCATACATTATTCTTTTATTTATACATATCATTTGATCTTATCACTTTTTAAATGATTTACAAAACAAAACAATTTACAAGGTTCATGACTGACTTTTGCTAAACAACTTTTTCTTAAACTTAAGTCATGAATCCTATTTTCACAAAACCTATGTATCTCACAGGCATTTTTATGCTGACGTACCTATTTTCACATGTGTTTTCAGGAGCTTTTGCGTAGGATGATGATCGTGACACTAGGGCGGACCTGTGCCTTAGAGACATAAAATGAAGATAGACTTAGTTTAATTATGTTCTGAACTCTTTATTTCCTGTTTAAGACAATGTAACTCTTATGTTGATAAATAAAATACAACTTTGTATGCCATGGTTATGAAACAATTAATTCTGTTACAACACTCCCCGACGTTTTCCGCCACGTTTTGTATGTTATACGTGGTCGGGGTGTGACATATATCCTGCTTTATTAAAATATTAAATATTAAACATTTGAATTGTTATGCAAAGTAGGAAAAAAAAAGAGAGAGAGAAGGTCAATTTGAAATTACCATTTTGCATAAAATTACTGATATTATCAGTAATTACTGATCTGATTTGAAAGCAATTGTCATGATGACTTTTCTAATTTTTAAGAGATAATAACCGTCAGTTTGAAATTCACATTTTGCATATTTTAAATGTCCAAAGCTCAAGAAATTAGCATTAATTACTGATTTGATTTGCAACAAATAGTCATCAAGATTTTTTTTTTAATTTAACTTTAAATTTTATGATGAAAACAATGTTGGAGGAAATCTTACCTCATTGGAATGTAACGATTAGGTAAAATGGTAATTTCATTGTAATTCTAGTTTTTATTTTTTAATTTCAATCTATCACTAATTAACACCATCAATAATAAAAAAGTGAGCAGTGGCTGTTTTTTAGGAAAACCTCTGATGGTCAATATCAATATATGTCAACAATAAAAAAGTGAGCAGTTGCTATTTTTTTCCTATCAGTGGATACCCAACAGTTTTTTAAACACTGATGTTTGGTCAGTCAATGGCCAACAGATGTTTGAAGAAACATATGTTTCGCCTTATATATCAGTTGTCTGGACTTAAACAGAAGTTTGACCTTAAACAAATGTTTGCCCATAAATAGAAGTTTGGCCATAAACAGATGTTTGGCCATAAAGAGATGTTTATCTGGACTTGATTTTTATTTATTAGTATAAAGATGAAACAACAATGTCTTCAAATCACCGGATTAGATCATGAACTCATATTAGAGGTCAAACAAAAGCACAACAGGACCAATAGTCAAATAGATGTTGACCTTAAACAGATGTTTGGTTTAGAGCCAAACATCTGTTTATGGCCAAACATCTGTTTAAGGTCAAACATCTGTTTAAGTAAAAATATCTGATATAGAAGGCGAAACATCTGTTTAAGGCAAAACATATGTTTTACGGTCAAACATATGTTTATGGGCAAACAACTATTTAAGGTCAAACAACTGTTTAAGTCCAAACCTCTGATATAAAAGGCCAAACATCTGTTAAAGGCCAAACATCTGTTTAACCCTGAACAGATGTTTAAGTTAATAAGATCTACTGTCTTCTAACACTATTTTCCTCTTAAAAACACTGTTCAACCTAACATGTGTTTCCATTAACTATTGACCAAAATGCAAACAAATGTTAAAACCACTGTTTGTTATTGTACTTCTTTACAAAATTACATAGAATTCAAGTAAACGAAACAATGACTTAAAGAACTATAATTTAACACATAATCTAATCGGGCAAAGCAATCTATTATCTGAGAATTCCCTGATTCTTACAACATGAAACACAACATCATCATCTGCAATAATCAGATGATCAGATGATAATAAATATACATAATAATACTTATTCAGCTTAAAATTACAACGAAATTTAAAATCTAAGAAAAACACCAAGAAATTTACGAACCTAACAACAAAAATTTAGTGCTTTTAGCTTAAAATTTAGTGCTTTTAGCTTTAAACTCCATCAATGTATATCTCCGACAATCGCCATGAACTCCATGGAAGGACTCAATGCATTAACATCAGGATTTATAGAAAGTTGATCTCTAGTGAACAGACCAAGATGCAGTACATGAAAACACTTCTTCAGCTGTTGAAGAGTAGCCTTGTCCTCATATACTTAATCCTTAACTTTGTTCATAAAGAGCTGCTTTAAACTAAACTTTATGCTTCTGTTAATACAAAAAAGGCAGGAAAAACCATTGCTCTAGTAAGATAAAATCTTATCTTACAACAGTAGCAGATCCTTTCTTGCGTTTAGTAGGAACTACTGTGGGTTCTACATCATCATCTTCTGCCCAAGTCAATTATAATCATCATTTAGTCATAAGCAAAAATTATTTTAACTGTAAATTTAATAATCTTTCTTTGTGTTTAATTAAACTTTATGCTTCTTTGAATACAAACCTATAATAACCCGTAGCAGATTGTATGAATTTCAAACAACTGTGATTAGACTGAAATATAAAGCGAGAATTAGAGTATATCACTTCAAAATTAAAAACTCAAAATTTGAAAATCGGAGTAGCAAAAAACACATACTTTAAACGATGTTGGAACAATGATACTGGAAACAACCGTAGAACAATCATCATCATTATCATCTGCAACAGATCATTCACAATAATCATTTAGTCACAACTCAGATAACAAAACTTTAGTAAAAATAAAAATAAAAACACATACCATGATTATGGCAAACCACATATCAACAAAAATTAACCAAACAATCGGAAGATTCAAATCTCAAGCAAATGAAACCCTAATTTCAAAAAGAATAATCGGTGAACATATTCATAGATCAATAATCAGCAGATGTTGTACTCATATCATAACCGTTAAGAAAAATCAACACAGATCTATAAACATACAAATCAAACCTCAAGATGAAAGAATCTTGTAAGAGAAACACCGCATAACCATTAGCCGGCGCCCCATCTCTTGATCTAACTCTCGAACGAAACCCTAGCAATGGTTACATGAAAAGACCCAAAACACAAAGGATTAGTATAAATAAGAGGAAATCATGAAAGTATTTCAATAAAAAAAAGAACAAACCTTTTGATGAAGATAATCGATGAACAAAAGAAGATTTTATGGTGGCGTCTGGAAGAAGATTAGGGTTTGTGAAGTTTGAATCGCTTGAATATAGAGAGAGAAGGAACCCTAGGCGTTTGTAAACAAAGATGAGAAGAGAGATTATAAAAGGAAAAGGGGATGGCACTGTTGGGCGGAAAAACAGAACTGAGGATGCCCGAATTAAGTGACACGTGCCCAAATAACTTTCATTTATTATATATAATAGATGTACCCTTTACAAGGAAAAAACACCAGCTAAAATTGATATTTGACTCCAAATAAATCCTTTGCTATTATTGAGTCATCTTGGATGTTAGATTTCATGGCAAAATAAGATTCTGATGTGTTCATTTTTGTACGGTCATTCGCTCAACACGTTGTTAAATATTTTATTGACTTTGTCAACTTTCTAAAAGAGCCAAAACTCTTCCTAGAGCCAGTGGCGGAACTAGAACCTTAACTCAGGGGTATCCAAAAAAAAAATTTCACCGTGTAATCGTACAATACTAAAAAAACAACAATAAATAAATAAAGTAAAACAAATATCTAATAGATTTGTCATCTTCTTTTTTTCATAGCTTGAAATCGTTCCATCACATCGTCGTCTTTTACTTCACGTAAAAAATCCTTTTCGATCGCACAAATCATAGCATTGTTCAAAAATTCCTGGCCCATTCGATTGCGTAAATCCGTCTTGACAAGCTTCAATTTCGAAAAACATCTTTCAACGGTTGTGGTTGCAACCGGTAAAAGCAAAGCTAGCTTCACTACCCGATAAACTGAAGGAAAAGAACTATGCGTTGCTGTTTCAACCATAACACGCGCAAGATCATTTATTCTATTCAAGTTTGCAAATTTATCACCATCACTTATAGTGTGACGAAATGGGCAATTGGGATTTGGGCTTATTATTTTCAATTGATTGGTATCCTCGTAGTTGTGCCGTGTCGTGCATTAAAACTTCAAGGCAATTGGGCAATTATTTACAATCTTTTATTATTTTGGGCAAACATATTGGGCAATTGGGATTTGGGCTTATTATTTTCAATTGATTTGGGCTTACAGACTATTTTTTAGGGGTGTACTCGTAGTTGTTCAAGGGTATCCTTGGTATAAAAACCGGAAAAAAAAATTTACACTACCGATAAAAAGTTGAGCCGTAGCACGGGCTACGGCTCGGACAACATAAGGTCCGCCCCTGCCTAGAGCCCACCCGCACAATCCAAGAAGGCTTGGAACATTTTCAGCGATAACCAATCAAAACATGACACTTGTCCATAAAAACCTTGTAGCGACTTGGAGCCTTTTTAGCGCCGCCAAAGTCCTTGTAGCGGCTGGCTTGAGCCGTTTCAGTCGGCTCCCTACCTGTAGGGGCTTGATGGCTTAAACGGCTTAAGAAGTTGTGAACCCTCCATTAGCCTCTTCAACCTTTATATATATATATATATATATATATATATGGGTGATTGATTTTGTTTCCCTGTTAAAATTTTCACGCCGCGAAGTTTATGTTTTCAAATTTTATGACCGTTAAACGATCATATTTATTAAAAAAAAAGTTTCCAGAAGATGTCGTTGAAGGAACGCAAGCAACAATGGAAGAGAAAATCTTAAATGGCCAACTATTGCGTTCTAAGGAGTTACATAATGCGTTAAAGGAGAATTTGGTCGAGCGTGCTTGGGCGATTCGCCCAATTCGACACGATGGCGACGTCGAACAAGACTCCGAGGAAGAAGTAGAAGAATTCGAGGTTGGGAACTTTTAAGACGAAGGTTTGGATGACGGAGAAAATGAAGAGGAAGAAGGAGACAACAACGATGAAGACGAAGATTAAATGTATTGTTTTTTTATTGTAATGTTTTTATTAAATATTGTAATGTTTTTTTAAATTTAATAACATTGTTTTTTTTTTAAAGAGTAAACTGCCATTTTGGTCCTTGTGGTTTGGGCACTTTTGCCATTTTAGTCCAAATCTCAAACTTTTTACATCTGGGTCCCTGTGGTTTGCATTTTGTTGCCATTTTAGTCCAAAATCCAAAAACCCCCCTTTTTTGACTGTTGAAAGCTGCCTATTTTGTCCTTTAGTGCAGGGGCATTTTGGTCAAATTAAAAAAAAACCTAATAAATACATCTCTCTCTATAAAGTCTCTGCACACCAAAAACGACTTCTATTTGACACACCCACTCACACACCAACACTCACTACCCTCACTCCGACCACCACTCCACCACCCTATTCCATCACAAAACCACCATGCCAAGTGCCAACCAAAAGGTTCAATCTTTATCCATACCCACATCAAGAAACAACAGATTTTTAACAAAAATAATATCTTCTGGCTGTTAGATCATCGGAGCCACCACCGTCAACCACTAGTAATCCTTCCAATTCCGTCACACCCGCATCATAAACCCACCATGGCAACAAAAAGCTTCAATTTTTATTCATATCCACATCAAGAAATAAGTAATTTTCAACAAAAAATCATATCTTTTTGCTGTTAGATCACCGGAGCCACCACTCTGCCACCATCAACCACCACTATTCCCCCAATTCCGGCAGACCCTCATCAAAAAAACAACCATGGCAACCAAAAGCTTCAATCTTTATCCATACCCACATCAAGAAACAACAAATCTTTAACAAAAATCAAATCTTTTTACTACTATGATGGCGGCAGAGACTTCCACATCCACCGTACACCCACCACCGGAGTCAACGGATGAGTTGACCATAAAAAAAGTGCATCACACCCTCCACCACTGTCTTCCACAACGACCACTGCATCCACTACTACCCTTGTATGTTCATCTTCAAGTTCCAGCCACCGCAACTATTAGGCCCAACCATCACTCTCTCTAAACCCTCTCCCACTCTCTAAGAATAACCTCAAATCCACACATCTTTCTTCCCCAAATTCTTTAAGTTCCAGTCGCTGCAACTATTAGCTCCGATCATCACTCTCTCTAAACTATCTCACACTCTCTAAGAACAATCTCAGATCCACACATCTTTCTTCCCCCAAATCTCAGATCCGTCATCGGAGTTCCTTCCCCAAATCAGTGTGCTGCTGAGTTTCTTTCTAGAGAGAGAGAGGGAGGAGGTGGCGGCAGTGGTGGTGCTATAGAGAGAGAGAGAGAGAAGAGAGAGAGAGAGAGAGAGCTGATTATTTGATCTGGGTTTTAATAAGAGAGAGAGAGAGAGCTGATAATCTGGGTTTTAATAAGAGAGAGAGAGAGAGAGCTAAAAAAATAATCAGTTTTCAATTTAAAAAATGAACAAAATGCCCCTGCACTAAAGGACAAAATAGGCAGCTTTCAACAGTAAAAAAATAGGGTTTTTGGATTTTGGACTAAAATGGCAACAAAATGCAAACCACAGGGACCCAGATGTAAAAAGTTTGAGATTTGGACTAAAATGGCAAAAGTGCGCAAACCACAGGGACCAAAATGGCAGTTTACTCTTTTTAAAATAAATTAGACACAAAATGAAAAAAATAGAAAATTAATAATTAAGTAATGATGGGGTTGGATTGGGCCGGTTTCCTCTTGAGGTCTCCGGTTCGATCCCCGGCTGCGGCATTTCGGGGGTGGATCGTCCCAATGATGGATCGTATCCTACTGAGGCATGGTGCGGTCTTGAGGGCAACCCGGTTTTACCCAGCGAGTCTCTCGTGTGGGGGCAATATGGTTTCCGGGCGGAAGTCAGCTTGCGCGCCGGCCGGGGCCCGATCGAACATCGCGTCCGGAAGAGCGGGGCTGACGGGGGAATGTGTTTGACATGACCCCGGAGACCTGATCGGTCCTGTACAGAGAAAGTATCCTTCCAAAAAAAAAAGTAATGATGGGGTATGGGGTTATGACTACCTCTTGCGATATAAATCCCCATAAAGCCCTCATCTTGCACTTTTCGCCACTTGTCGTATAACGCCTCCTAAAGAGTTTTATGACTATACATAACCTTATACATGTGAGCATTATGGGTTTTTACAAGAAAATAGCTGGGAGAGCTCTTTAGATGTTCACATATCTATACCTCTATATAAGTGTTTCATCAAAATATTGTCTCCAAATGACGTTTTTCTAAACTTTAAAATTGCAGGTGTCATTAGGCGACGTTTCATCGGAAGGGAGATGGAGAATGCGTTATTCGTTTACAATTTAATGTCAAAATTTCTCCTCTATTTTTTTAATATTTTGTTATTGTAATTTTGTATTTCTTTGAGAAAACGAAGTGTACATTTACTTGTTGATAACTGAAATTAATTTGAACATAAGAAGGCAAGCTCGGTAGGTTAACATTAGAGTTAAATGCTTGGTTGGTCCCTGTGGTTTACCAAAATTGCAGACTTGGTCCCAAATGTTTACTAATTACACGCGTGGTCCCTGTGGTTTTCAAAAATGCACTCGGTTGGTCCCTAGCCCTAACATCAGTTAAATTTCTCAGTTAACTATGTGTGAAATGACTATATTACCCCTGAAAGCCTAATCATCTTCTGCAATTATATATCATTTATTCCTCTCTTCTTCCCCAGCTCAACTACCATTCCCACCTGCAACCTGTCACCACCACCACCACCCACACCTTACAACCAGCCACCACCATTCGACCATCACCACCACCACCCCTTTACCACCAGCAACCACCACCACCCACCCCTTTACCACCAGCAACCACCACCACCCAACCCTTTAACACAACATTTATCAAACTCTTCCTATCATCTATTAAACCAGATTCAAAACCACAATTGATTCACCAAATCGAATCAATGTTTGAACATTATACAGTACAATACAATATCAGCAAAATCTGTAAACAAACCATCTAAAACTATTCCAAAAACCAAATATTAAAAACATTATATTCGAGACGATTCATAGCATACTCAAATAACACACAAAACTTATTAATTCCAACAAAAATAGCATAAGTTCACAACCTATGTTATTAACACATGTAAATCGACATCAATCGATAACATTAACCAGTAACAAAAACAAAAAAAGATAAGCCGTAACAGTAATTTATGTCTCCACATAGAATCGATCTATTTAATTTGACAAATAGTGAAAGATGATTACGAATCAAATAGGGCTGAGAAGCTGGGAGATGGAGGGTTTGGGTTCGGAGTTCATGCCGATGAAGATAACCAACGGAATGAAACCGTAATGAGTGATGACTTTAGCTTTCTTCATGGTCCATGTACTCCACAAATTGAAGTAAAAAGTGACCTTTACTACTCCCCTTACCTTGTGCCGCCACTTCATCCATGGCCGAACCGGAGGTTTCATATGAGGCGATGTGACTGAACCAGCTGAGCATCCTATTCAAGCCCAAATTGGTGTTGGATGTAGTGACTGAAGGTGCGACACTGTTTCTAGGGTGGAGATTCTGATCCGTCACATCCAATTTTGGGTTACGATTGAAATTGGGGGGTTTATGATTTGTGGGTTTTGAAATTAGGAAGAGGGTGTGGGTTGTGGGTTGTGTTGTGCTGGTCGGCTGGTGATGTTGAACCGGTGGTGGTGATGGTCGAATGGTGGTGGCTGGTTGTAAGGTGTGGGTGGTGGTGGTGGTGACAGGTTGCAGGTGGGAATGGTGGTTGAGCTGGGGAAGAAGAGAGGAATAAATGATATATAATTGCAGAAGATGATTAGGCTTTCAGGGGTAATATAGTCATTTCACACATAGTTAACTGAGAAATTTAACTGATGTTAGGGCTAGGGACCAACCGAGTGCATTTTTGAAAACCACAAGGACCACGCGTGTAATTAGTAAACATTTGGGACCAAGTCTGCAATTTTGGTAAACCACAGGGACCAACCAAGCATTTAACTCTTAACATTACATAAACATCTTTTACATAAAAAAACATTCCTAAAAATTTAAAAACAATAAGTTCCTAAAAATTACAAAAAAAATACATTCCCAAAAAATTGACATTCCTAAAAAAATTACATTCCTAAAAAATGACATTTCTAAGAATCCCAATCATCCAACCACACTGGGGGCGGGGAGATGGAACGATCAGTGTGAAGACCGTCTGACCTGGGCAAGTACCAATTTCGGCGACGTGGGCTTTCGGGTGTTGTGCAGCGCATATCTTCATCCCATCACCATTCTACATGTTCCTCCCCTGGATCAGTTTCATATCCTTCTGCCCATGCTGGGACGTCTTGTGTCGGGTTCGAGTTTATTGGTGGTGGGTTTGGTGGTGTCGGGTTCGGGTTCGGGTTTATACCCGCAAGTTTAACTTGGCTCGTGGCTAAATCGTAAGCCATGTTCAATTCTTCAATGGTAAAATCGTTAGGATGTTGAAGGCGGTGTGTTTGAAGGCAGTGGGTTTGTAGGCAGTGGGTTTGTAGGCGGTGGGTTTGTAGGTTGTTGGTGTGCAAAACATCTTGATCGTCGACGACAGTTGGACGGTGGTGAGTTTTCAGGTTTAAATGAGGACGTGTTGATCGTCGATGGTGTGAAATTTCCGCCGATTCGGTAGGAAACGGATAAATTCCAGCCATGTTAATGGGTTATAGTGATAAAATATTGGGTGTAGAGAAGTAGTAAAAATGGAAGAGATAGTAGGGGTGGGATAAAATGTGTAATGAGATGGTTTATATAAGAATGGTAAATATATGAAATAAAAAATGTAACCTAGGCACGGGCCTAGGGTCATCAAAAAGTAAGAGCGTCCAAGTTTTTTTTTTTAAAAAATCATATATACTATATGTATGTATTAGGCCTAAATAAATACGTTTATTTCAAAACTAAACTGATTTTTCATTCAAGGAGTCCAAAATAAATATTATTTAGCAAACAAAGGTCAAGTTTCAAAACCCACTTCGCCTTGATTTCCAACTATTACAACACAACAACCATCGACCTAATCATCAATATTTAGCGGCCTAGAGCCCCTAAATACAGCCGCAATCATCGTTCCCACTTCCCATCGCAACCTGCTTTCAATTTCTAGGCTAGCGGCTATCACGAAACGAAAAAAGTAAGGGCAATCACCCATTGCGTCGGGATTGGAGGAGAGTTTATCGGCGAAATTAGAGCCCCTACTTCATAGTTCGCTTAGGGTCTCAAAAAACCTAGGAACGGCCCTGCACAGTCGTTTCAGCTTGAAACGTCTCAAGCCATCAAGCCAAAGCCCTTACAAGTAGGGAGCCGACTGAAGCGGCTCAAGCCAGCCGCTACAAGGAATTTGACGACGCTAAAAAGGCTCCAAGCCTTTACAAGAATTTTAAACATGTGACAAGTTTTGAGTGGTTATCGGTGAAAAGGTTCCAACCCTTCTTGTTTTGTGTGGAAAATTGACCAACTAAATTGCTAATCTCGAGACTTTTTCCCTTAGACCATGTGTAGTGGTTTGCATGAATAATGCCCCCACCTATGGGCATTGTGCGACACGTGTCATCCCAGTCAGCAAAGGGGCATTATGGGCGTTTTTCACAAATAGGCGTAGTGGGATAATGCCCAATAATGCCCCATCAATGATTACCCAATTATTTAAAAAAATTAAAAATAAACTAAATAATATTAGTTGTAATATTCTTATTGGCCAAACACATGAATGGAGAAGACATCAATGGACATATACAGCGTTTTTATATAACGCCAATGCCATTTTTTTCAAAAATAATGCCCAAAAACGCCCTATGTAATGAGGGGGGGGGGGGGGGGGGCTTTTTTTTGAAAATAATGCCCAAATAATATCCCACTACGGGTGGTCTTATAGAAGCACACACCATTCTTTTTCCTTGGATTCGATTGTGCTTTTACACCATTTTGTTTTTACATAAAGTCTTAATATAATGAATTAAATACATTGTAATAGAGAAATTCGATGGCATTTTGTTATTTGAATAACAAGCAGATTATAAATTCAAATCAAACCGAAATATTCAAATTCATGTTTTGAAAAATCAAAATATGACCCACTGATTGTTGATGAACCTTATATAGAAGATTGTGTACAAACGAAGAGAAGCTTAGTGTCACAAAACCGTCTTTTTTGGCCTCGTGTGGTGTCTTCAGATGCCCGAGGACTAGTCTTTCCGTCGAGGAGCTTATGATTGTAGCTTATTAGCTTTGTCTAGTCATGAACTCATCATGAGAATGGCCCAAATCCTGACCAATGGGATGCAAGAAGTGAAGAACTTTTGGTATACTTCTTTAATTGATCCTTGAAGCCCTTCCGAATGCTATGCAAACGGTGAGCATGAATCCATATGTTTAAGCTCAATTTAAATAGATGCTAGTAAGTATTTGCTATGTCACACCAAGCTAAGAAGAGTATAAGATAATAAAAAACCGAGTTAAATGTCATTTTAGTCCCTGTGGTTTGGGCCATTTTGCCAGTTTAGTCCAAAGGTTTTATTTTTAACCTGTGAGTCCAAAAAGGTTTCACAGTTGCCATTTTAGTCCACTGGGTTAACTTCATCCATTTTTTCTGTTAACCAGAGGGCCATTTCGGTCATTTTATATAGCTGAATTGCCCTTTTAGTTAACAGAATTACATACAAAATGACCAAATTGGCCTTCTCGTTAACATAAAAAATGGATGAAGTTAACCAAGTGGACGAAAATGGCAACTGTGAAACCTTTTTGGACCCACAGGTTAAAAATGAAACCTTTGGACTAAACTGGCAAAATGACCCAAACCACAGGGACTAAAATGACATTTAACTCTAAAAAACCAGGTTGTCTATAAAAAAGAGGTTTAAACAAAAGTATGGGCGCAGTTTAAGAGGGGCCGAGGGGAGGGGGGGGGGGGGGGCGACTCCCGAACTTTTCGCTTAGTATTGTTATATATGTAGTTTTCGTATAGAAATTTTTGGGTATATGCGTTTTCGACCCCCCGGTTCTATAGATTTTTTTTGGTATATACGTTTTCGACCCCCCGGTTCTATAGAATTTTTTTGGTATATACGTTTTCGACCTCACGTCTTCATTATCAAGCTTCGCCACTGAACAAAAGATATCTTATTTTATTGATATAGAAACTTGACTCAGAATATGACAAATTAGACACTATTAAGCATATGACTAATTTGATAAGCCACCACTAAAGAAAGGAGAGTTAAAAGAAATATATTAAGAAATCACAAAGTTATTTTATGGGCATTGATAGATTATATTAATCCAACTAAGTAAAGTAAAATCTAGAAGAGTGGAAAATGTGTATTAACTGGTTGTTGGGCCGGTGTTCTTCATTGGAGACGCCGGTTCGACTCTCGGCGAAGGCGAAAAGGTGAGAGACGTCCCAATGATGGATCGTTACCTACCGAGGTATGGTGCGGTCCTGAGGGCAACCCGGTTTTCATCCAGCTGTTACCCCAGCGAGTCTCTCGTGTGGGGCAGTATGGTTTCCGGGCGAAGGTCAGTCAGAGTGGCAGCCGGGGCCCGATAGAACATCGCGTCTGCGAATGCTGGGCTGACGGATAACCATCCTAGACGGGAACCCGGTGACCAATGGTCATGTACATATTGAAAGTCACCTTCAAAAAAAACAAACATTGACCAACTATTACATCCGTCATTCCATTTTTGTGTTTTTTACCTTTTAATATATTATCTATTCTTAATATTTAAAAATAAACATAATAATTGCTTTCTTTTAATATGTCTGCTCAAATAATTAAATAAACATACTTTGACATAACAGTTGTTTTTTTTGAACGGCTTGACATAACAGTTGTTATAAACTGTTTTCGATGTTGATTTTTAATATGTTAGTTTTTTTTTTAAAGGCAAACTTCATTAAAAACCGACCCACCCACAAAACGGGGCGGCCAAACAACAACAGGACGCAACTTACATAATTACAAATTTACACCAATCGGACTAAGACAAGGAACTAAGCTTAGCTCTATTCTTAGCCCACAGGAAACCGCAAGACCTGACTTCCGAGATAACATCTTCAATCCGAGCAGGTTTATTATTGAACCTAATATTATTCCTGAGTCTCCATAAACTCCAACATCCGGAAATAATTAAACCATGAACGATCTCAGCTTTTTTCCGGGATAACCCCGCGAACGACTTGAATTCAAGAAGGTCCTTGAAGGAGAAGGCAAACAAGTTCGGAACCCTGCACCACGCCGCCAACTGCTGCCAAAGAACCGCTGCAAAGCTGCAGCCTGTGAACAGGTGGTCGACAGTTTCCACATAGTCCGAACAAAAGGGACAATTCGGGTCTTCCAAAAAAATACCTCTTCTAGATAACGCCTCCGCCGTGGGAAGCCTATCAAGCTCCGCCCTCCACGCAAAGATGTTGTACTTGGCCGGAAGCCACTTGCACCAATCTAAGATAAAGAAATCGCTGACATCTATCTCCTCAATCATCAGCCTTTTAACCGATCCAACGCTGAACGATCCGTCAACCGAGCCAGACCATCTCCAGCTATCCGAGGCATTGGTCAACAGAACTGAATCCAACACGGCGTAAAGCCGAGCTAACTCGACCAACTCGATCCCCGACGTTGGAAGGCGGATCCATTCCCAATTTTTAAACACACCATCCGGATAAAAGGAAAGAAAAGTTCTACTGCTCCTTATTGAAAGAGAGAATTTTAATCATTCTAATTTTGATTTATTGGTTGGAATAAATCTAAACTCAGGAAATACAGATGTTTTTAACTTTTTTTTTGAACGACAAATTTGGATTATTGTCCAAATCCGGAATAAAAAAAGTAGGGTTTATAAACAGTTATTCGACTTAATATAACATTACACATTATTAGTTGTGCTTTTGACGCCCCTCATTGATTAAATATATGTTGATAATTCGTCTAACCCATTTGAGCTTAAAACAAAATGAAAAGTTATGGATATTTTTCTAAGTGTTATTTACCCTACTTTTTTCGTCGGGCTGGGACTGTTAATAATAAATCAAAACGTTTAAAGTAGCTAATAGATTATTTCCAATAATCAAAACTTTTAAAGTAGTTAATAGATTATCTCCAATTGTAAAATATATTAAGCTAAATTTGCAAAATGTACTTGAAGTGATCTTAATGTTACTTTGCGGTTTGTTTGTATATGTAGGGCTAGCCTATGATGTGTAAAGTTAAGAAAGCCGCTTAGGGCCCCATCTTTATGGGGACTCAATTCCTTCTAACGTTCAATGATTTGAGAATGAAGAGATAACGATTAATCTATCATTTGAGATTTGAGAGATGATCGAACTCTATTTTTAATTGTAATTTCAAGTTCTTCATACATGTCTGCAAAAATTTCCACTTAGAGTTGACTAGATCATGATTTCATTAAGATAAACATTGAACTTTTGTTGATTTTCTAATATTTTGTGAAGTTGATTTAGTTGTTTGTTTATGTGCTTTGCATACTATTTTCCTTTCTCTGTGTTTTGGTCCATTGATTTTCTAATGTCGAATACCCAACCTCCGGTTGACGTTAGATGGATCTTCGGTGACGTCAAGAGCTTTTATCCTTGCTTGCTACAAAAGAATAAACCGTTAGCCTCGTCACGGGGGACCCCGGAAGGGGGATCCGTGACCAAGCTCCGGCGTGAGAGTAAGTAAACTTGCCGGAAATGAAAGGAGCTTCTTCCGATGAGAGTAGTCACCGGAAGGTTTCCCTTCTTGGTGTGAATCTTATTGATGTGTACTAAATGCGATAGAATAATGGTCGGAAGTTAATGTGTGGGGAGTAAATGAAAGTGTAGTAAATGAGAATAAAACCGGAGATCATACCTGCCTTGGCTCCTTTGTTCCCTCTTATATAATGGCAAGCCCTTATCTTTGTTAAGGATTCACCCATGCATGATCCGACGGTTTTTGGAGGTTCTTGGGAAGGTCAGACACGTGTCTGACCCCCAACGGTAGGATAATCTTCCTCATTAATGGTCTGCCGGATAAGTACAGTGACTTAGACCGGAGCCGCCTCTTGTCATGCATTTAATGAGCCCTGTTTCTCTTAGCTGTTTCCTGCCCATTGTAAATAAAAGGAACCTTAGCGAGCAAGGTTATTATGACCGGTGGGCTTTTTAAATAATTGGGCTTCTAGATAAAAAGGCCTAAAGCGGGTAAAGTGGGTTTACCCACTGGCCCGTCGTCAAGTCATCTTTAGTCCCTGGTTCTGAGACCCGAGGCTCATGATCCAGGGCTGAGCCATAACCGTCCAAAGAGTGGTTTTTTCTAGTGGGTCCCTCTGGGACTGGTTGTAATGAACGATCTCCACTAATCATTACATCGCCGGTTTTATCATAGCGGGAGTCAGCCCCTTAACAACACGTGTCTCTTATTTTGAATTTTGAAGAGACAATTGATGCGACGGTTACCTGCATATCAGTCGTGTCTCTTTAAATACCCCATTCCTCCTTTCCGATTTCTCACTCAAACATTTTTAAATCCCTTTTTCTTTCTCTGTGATATTTCTCCGTGATTACCCCTTCTTCTCCGATCATGAGTCGTGGTGGGCGCTCATCCATAAGATCTGTATTGACGGCAAAGGACTTGAAGTCCTTTGTTGAAACATATAACATCCCTGAGCGGTTCTCCCCTTCCTTACCGGGACCTGACGAGTCAGCGGAATGCACACCGGAAAGAATCCCAGTTTATACCCTGGCCTTTTCTTCCTGTGGGGTACGGTACCCTCTTTCCTCTTTCAAGGTCTCTTTACTTCGTCACTTTGGTGTCCATTTCTCCCAGATTCACCCTCTAGGGTTTATGCGGGTAGTCCACTTTGAATTAGCTTGTGCAGCAGTCTCAGGGGAGCCTTCTGTCCCTTTGTTCTGCATGTTCTACAGACTAATTTCGGACGGAGATTGGTTTACTTTTGTAAAACGGCCGAACGGTGTCTCGAGACCTTGCTATAGTTTTATGCATACCTCCACTTATCCAAAAGATTGGAAAAGCAGCTTTATCTTTGTTTCTGCCTCCATGTTGCCGGATTCTCCATTGCCGAAGGACCTTGATGCCGCAATCGAAGACGTTGTTCCTTCTCTTTCCGCAGCCGAAACCCTTCAGTGGAAACGGATGTGTGACAATCCAACGAGGGCATTCACCTTTTCAGAAGGAACGCTGGCTATGGGGGGGCTGAGTCCCTCTTATTCTGTCCGTCCGAGGGCTTTTTTCGGCAAGAAAGGTACCTCTTTGTTCTTGGTTTGCCTCTTACATTCATTCTTCCTTTACATTTTTGAAAATTCCGTAGTCATCTTTTGTGCCTTCTTTTTGTGCAGAGATAACTTTGTGGAGACTTCTTCAGGGTGATTCCAAGGATGTAAAGTATGTGGTTGATAATGAGGTTGATCCCAGGCTGAATGTGGGAGCGCAGGTTACCGGGGGATCTGTCCAGGCAGGAGGTTCTGCTACCCTAGGTGGTGGTGAGGAGAACCCTTCCGGGGAGGAGGAAAGTTCTCCTGACTTTCCTCCTGTTCATCCTTCTGGTCAAAGTGACGAAGAAGATGTGGAGATAAAGTTGGTTCGTAAGAGGAGGTCTGCTAGCCCCCAACCGGATCCTGTACCTCGTAGCATCCGCCAGAGGCTTCGTAGTGCCAGTGGACAGAAGCTTCCCCCTCCCTCTAGAGCCGTTTCTGACCTTCCTCCTACTGGGGTCAAGGGTTCCTTGTCTAAGCGTTTGAAGTCCTCAGGCTTAGTGAGTGCTCCTTTGTTGGTAAGCTTTCTTTTCTCCCGTTTTTTCTTTGTCTTTCTGTGTAGTTCCTGATTGCTTCTTTTCTTACTTCTTAGGGGAGTTCCTTGGAGCCTATAGAAATTCCTACTGGTCCCTCTCCTTCCCGTATCCGGGACAAGGCCTCTGAGGTGGGAGTGGCTCGCTTTTCCTCGGCTTTCGAACTTTCTCCTCCACATGCGACTGGGACTAGCAAGCCCATTACTCTTGAAGGCCCTGTTCATCGATCCCCTCTTGCCCCTTTGTTTGCCGACGCCCTCCCCTTTACTTATGTCCCTAAATGGAAGGTAACTGATTCTTCCGTTATAGGGACTCCTGAAGCTGCTAGGGACTTTCTGAACCATGCTGTTCCTCCCTCACATAAATTTGTAAACTCTGCCCTGAGGGATGATCTCTTTGAAGATCAATACAGTATGTCTCTATGTGAAAGCTTTTTCAGGGGTGCTGGGATGCTTCAAAGGGTTGATGATCTGAGGAAGGCGAACGAAGGACTTAAGGCTGAGCTTAAGGCTTCCCAGTCGGCTGTTGTTGGGCTTAGGAGCCGGGTGGTTGATGCTGAGAGGAGGTTACAGGAGGAGAAGGTGCATAGTCTTCTCCCCCCCCCCCCCCTTTTTTTTATACATACTCACTGATTCTTTGCTTAGGGAGCTGGGGCTATGCTTGAGAGGAAGGAACGAGCTTGGGAGCGGGAGATGGCATCGTTGGTTGAGGAGAAGGAGGAGCTTGCTGCTGAGCTGAGGCATTTGAAGGAGGTTGGCTCCGTTTCCCAGGAGCAGCTCAACACCATTTACGCGGACTATGGAGTAACTTCCGATGATAACCAACGATTGGCGGGGGAAAAGCACTGGCTAATTACTGAAGGTTTTGGGGCCTTCCTTGCTGTTGTTGCTCAGTCGGAGGATTTTAAGAGCGGTTTGGAGGAGGTGTACAGGGCCTATAGGGATGTTGGGTACCAGTCGGGGTTGAAGGATGGCTATAAATACTCCGCTCAGGGCTTGGATAGGAAGGAGACTCCTCTGTATGACTCCAAGGTTAAGAAGAAGCTGTCCAAGCTGAACGAGGAGTTTGGGCATAAGACCCCAGCTATCCTTGCCAAAATCCTGGAGCATCCCTTGATCTCAATTGATGAATTGAAGACCCTGTTCTCTTCTGCCGGTCCTTCGTCTCCGCCATCTCTTTCCGGGGGTGATCCCCAATGAATTCCAAACATTTGATACACTTCGATATGGCTGTAATAACTTTAACTCACTCTAGGATACTTGTGTGTTTTGTTTGACTATCGCGGGTGGTCTTTTGTGTTGGGGACCACTTCGACTTTTAACCATATGGCTCGTAGTTATGTATGGCCTTTTTGCTTTGTAGCCTGTTTTTTGCTTGTTTTGCTTTTGCAGGAGTTCTTTCCGGAGGCCAGCTTGGTGTTTCTTGCTTGTTTTGCTTTTGCAGGGGCTATGTTTTTGTTTTGCCTTGCTGTGTTTGCAAATTAGTACATTGCTAATTCTTGCCCAAGTTGTTAGGGCTTTTCTTTGTATATGTATTTTGTAGTAAATAAAGCAGATTCCCTTTCGTAGTTTTGTATATGCGGGTGTGTTTGCATTATTTGTTTTTTGTTTTTGTTGTTTGCTTCGTTAAACTGTGATTGTCTGTTCGAGGCCAATCGGTGGACAAGTTTATAACGTGGTGCTATGTTTTTAACTTGTTTTGTCTGTTTTAGGTTAGCTAGACCTTTACTAGCCCCACGGCCGGGCTTTTGGGCATGCTTTGAATGCCTTATACACGTGTGTTTGTTTGTTCTAGTTTTAGATTTAATGGTGTCCTTGGGCACGTCTGCCCAGGTGTAACTGTCCATTGTTTTCTCAAAATGGGACGTTTTCGTCCGTCTTTCATTTAATCTTTGGGGGCTTACACTTCCCATCATAGATTGTTTACAAAAGGTTTATCCTCTGGAGGGAACAGTCCCCCGTACATGTAGTTATCTATTACAAAAGTGGCTCTTGGCCATTTTTCTTGGGGGTACACCCTTTACATGTAATATTTCCTGAGCTGCATGAGGTTCCAGGTCCTGGGAACCTCCTTGCCTTCTAGCGTTTCCAACCTGCAAGTCCCTTTTCCATTCGCCCACGTGACTCTGTAGGGTCCTTCCCAGTTGGGTCCTAACTTCCCGGTATTTTCTTGCAGACTAGCCTCGTTGGCCCTGAGAACTAGGTCCCCTGGGACGATGTTGAGCTTCTTCATCCTGGCGTTGTAATAGCTTCCCAGGAGCTTTTTGTATTGGGCCTCCTTAACTGCTGCTATTTCCCTTCTTTCCTCTGACAAATTTAGGTTCATCCTGAGATCCTGCTCATTCTCTTCATCCCGGAGCTTCATCCGGGCAGTTGGGGATCCGATCTCAGCAGGGATGACAGCCTCCGTCCCATAGGTAAGGCTGAACGGGGTTTCCCCGTTGCAACTTTTGGGGGTGGTTCTGTATGCCCACAACACAAATGGAAGTTCTTCCAGCCAGCCCTTCTGTTTTCTCCCCAGCCTTCCCTTCATTCCTTTGATGACGCCTTGGTTGGCTCTCTCCACCAACCCGTTACTCTGGGCGTAGGTGACGGAAGTAAACACTTGCTGGATCCGCATCTGTTCGCACCATGGTTTGAAGGGCCTTCCAGCAAACTGGACCCCGTTGTCACTTACTAACTCCTTTGGAACCCCATATCTGCATATGATGTTATCCAGCACGAACCTTCTCATTTGGTCTCCAGTAATCTTTGCCAAGGGCTTCGCTTCAATCCACTTAGTAAAATAATCAATGGCTACCACCACGTATTTGACCCCTCCCGGACCCTCCGGGAAAGGTCCAATTATGTCGATGGCCCATTTCTGGAACGGCCATAACGTCGAAACTGGTACCATGGGGTGTTTGTGCTGGTGGGTCATTGGTGCATGCACTTGGCAGTTGTCACACTTCTTGATTTCCTCAGATGCCATTTCGTACATCCGTGGCCAGTAAAACCCTGCATTCATTGCCCTTCTCACTATTGTTCTTGGTCCCGAGTGCATTCCGCAAATCCCTTCATGCATCTCCCTAATCACATATTCGGCTTCTTCCACATCAACACACCTCAGGGATGGACCTAGGTATGACCTCCGGTATAGCTCTCCTTCGATCAGTTCATACTGTAGGGCCTTGACCCTTATCTTCCGGGCAGCCCATTCTCCCTCGGGTAGAGTTCCATCCCGGAGAAATCTGACTATCGGGGTCATCCATGTTTCCTGGGGGCCTTCGACCGTGGCCACCTTTGCGGTGTTGAGGGAGGAGGATGTCAGGACCTCTACTTTGACTTCTTTCGCTAGATGATCGAATGCTACCGAGGCTAATTTGCTGAGCGCATCAGATTTCCTGTTCCTTCCCCGGGGGATGTATTTCAGCTTGAAAGTTTTGAATGCCTTAGCTGTCTCCTTAACTTTCTCCACGTATCGAGCCATGATGTTATCCTTAGCCTCATATTCTCCTTGGTACTGTTTTACTACTAGCTGTGAATCGGTGCTGGCTTCTACGTGTTTCGCCTTCATTTTTTGTGCCAGTCTCATCCCTGCTAGGAGGGCCTCATATTCTGCGGTATTGTTGGTGTTCTCGAAATCCAGCCTTACGGCATATGTCAGCTCGACCCCCTCGGGACTTATCAATGTGATTCCAGCTCCATTTCCTTCTTCACTGGATGCTCCATCGGTGAGCAACTTCCACACCGCCTCATCTTCCTTCTCTCTTTCTTCTTTCTCTAAGGCCTCCCATTTTAACAGTTCCTTTTCTTCATCCTCCGGGACTTCTGCTAAGAAGTCGGCTAGTATCTGTCCCTTCATGGCTGTCCTGGGCTTAAACTCCAGGGAGTGTTCCCCTAGCTCCACAGCACATTTAGCTAACCATCCGGACAGCTCCGGCCTCCTGAGTACCCTCTGGAGGGGTTGATCGGTCATTAGGGTAATCTTGTGTTCATGGAAATACCTCCTGAGTCTTCGGGATGCGAAGACAAGAGCTAATGTGAGCTTCTCCAGGGGCATGTATCGTTCCTCAGGCCCTTTAAGCGTCCTACTGATGAAATATATGGGGATCTGTTTCCCTGCCCGCTCTACCATCATGACCGCACTTATGGTCGTTTTTGAGGCGGACAGATAAAGGAGCAATGGGTCCCCGGGTACTTGGGTGGCTAGCATCGGGAGCTTGCAGATGTATGCTTTCATTTCTTGAAAGGCTGTCTCAGCCTCCGTTGTCCATTTAAACTTGTTTGTTTGAAGGCAGTCTTTCAATACTTTCATAAAGGGAAGTGTCTTGTCAGCCACCTTTGACAAAAAACGGTTTAACGCTATTAGCCTTCCGTTTAGTTGCTGAATGTCCTTTAGGGACCTGGGGGATCGCATCTCAGCCACCGCCTGGGTTTTCTCCGGATTTGCCTTGATCCCGCCCTTGGTGACCACTACCCCCAGGAAATTCCCCTCCTCTACTCCAAAACAGCACTTCCCAGGGTTTAACTTCATGTTTACGTCCTGCATAGTGTGGAGGGTCTCAGCTACATCGTTTATCAAGGCCGTCTCCGTTAAGCTTTTGATGACAATATCGTCGACGTACACCTCTAAGTTCCTTCCTCGTTGCTCCCTAAACATACTGTTCATAAACCTCTGGTACGTGGCCCCAGCGTTCTTGAGGCCGAAGGGCATCTTGGTGTAGCAGAATGTCCCTTCATCTGTGATGAAGGCGGTTTTCTCCTCGTCTTCTATTGACATTTGAATCTGGTGGTACCCTTTGTAGGCGTCCAGGAAACACTTCAGGGGGTATTGAGACAAGGAGTCCACTTGGGTGTCTATATCCGGAAGAGGATAACAGTCCTTGGGACATGCTTTGTTGAGGTCTTGGAAATCGATGCACATCCTCCATCCTCCGTCTTTTTTCTGAAACATTACAGGGTTGGCAACCCAGGACGGGTATTTGACTTCCCTAACTATCCCCGCTCTAAGCAGCTTCCGAGTTTCTTCACAAGCAGCCCTTCTTTTATTGGGTCCCATACTCCGCTTCTTTTGTTTTATTGGTTTTGCCCATGTAAATGTGTTAAGTCGGTGCTCCGTTAGGCTCCTTGGGACCCCCGTCATGTCTCCATGTTGGAATGCAAACACCTCTATGTTATGGAGGAGCAACTCCTTCAGGGCACTCTTACATTTGTCACTCAAGTGACTCCCCACCTTGACTGTCTGTTCTGGGAACCTATCACAGAGGACCCACTCTTCCACCTTCTTTTTCTGGGACTTCCCTGGTTCTTCTTCTTTGGATACAGAGGAAACTACCTCGTAGGCGGACTTAACCCATGCGAGACCGTTTGGCGTTTGGAATACCAAAGCTCCGTGGGGGGTAGAGGCCTGTGCCTGCAGATCACCAATTCCGGGTCTTCCCAAGATTGCATTGTACTTAGAGGGTGCCCTGACTACCGTAAAGGTCAGATCTATTGTCCGGACCCGATCCCCCACGCCGACTGTGAATGGGAGCCTGATTTTTCCCAGGGGATGTGACACACTGTTGTTGAATCCTACCAATGGGATTGAATCTTCCTCCAGCCTATCCCTTATGTCCCTGTCGAACCTAAGGAAGCAGTGTTCGTATATTACTTCAACGCCTGACCCTCCGTCCACATGTATCCTGGACACCTTGTGTCCAGCTATCACAGCTGAGATGTTCAGCGGGAGTCGTTGCACCTCGCTTTCTTCTAAATATGGCATGAGGATGGGAGCTTTCATGCAGTTTGGGGAGCCTAGGATTCTGGCCTTTACACTTCGGGTGGTATCAAACTCATTTCTCCTTCTAATCATATCAACGTCTGCCCTCCCCGACTCCCGTGCATCTCTTCCCTTGCGATCCCCTCCCCCTTCCTTGATTTCCTTGACCAAATGGGCCAGTCTCCCCGTTTTCACCGCAGCCTCTATTTATCTTTTGAGGTACATACAGTCATCGGTTTTGTGCCCGAAACCTTTGTGGAATTCACAGTATTCGTTTGGTTGTGCTTTTGGTCCCGGTTTTATGGGGGTGGCCTTGGGAAGGAATTCTTCACTCTCTCCGTGGCTAGTATCTCACTTGGGGTTTTAATGAGAGGGGTGAAGCTATCGGGGTAAGGGGGAGGACCTCTCCCTCGGGGTCTATAGGGAGAGTATGAGGGCCTCGCCCTGTCATGTAACATTCTATCAAAAGAAGGTTTCCGGGAATAGGGTGTACCTTTGTCAGGAGGTCTTGCAGCCGGGGCAATCCTCCGAGGTGTGACATCCGTCTCCTTTGCTTTACTGACCGTGTCCTTTCCCCGGACAAAGGCCCGGACTCTGTCCATAAGATTGTCAAAGGAGGGTGGAAACTCCTCCCCCAGCTTTTCACATAGCTGTACGTGTTTCAGCCCATTTATGAAACCACTAATCTTCATCACTTCTGGGACGTCCTTGATGTTCATACTCTCTTTAACAAACCTCTCCATGTATTGGTCTATTCGCTCGTTATCTCTTTGTCTGATGTGAAGGATTTCGTTTGGATTTTTGACCACCTTCCTCTGTTGGACAAAGTTCCTGAGGAATTTCTCACTCAGTTCTTCATAGCTGTCTATGCTCCCTGGGGGCAGACTGTCGAACCAAAGCCGGGCTCCCTCCGTTAGGGTTTGTACAAACATGTGGCACCATACCGGCATTGGCCATCTTCCTAGTTGCCCTGCTCCTCTGAAGGCATGCAGGTGATCTTCTGGATCTCTCGTTCCATCATATCGATCAAAACCTGGTGGTAGTTTTGTCTTGGGAGGCATAGGTGCTTCTGAGATTCTTCTTGTGAATTTTGAAACCTCAGCCAAATCTCGTGGTAAGTATGGTTGGTCCAAACCGTTGTCATCAGGGTTGTCTCTCCCTTTTTCCTTCCCCTTGGATTTCTGGCCTGTGATCAGGTCCTCCCTTTCTTCAGAGGACATCTGCCTTAGGGCAGACATAAATGTTTCTAGCTGGTCACCACTGTTGTTCTTGTTCTGAAGGTTCGTTCCTTCCTGGCTGGAGGGTGTGTCAAAAGAGAGTCTGGCTCTGAGGCTGTCGAGTCTTTCCTGTCTCTTTAGGTCCTCAAGACATTTGGTTAACCTTTCCCTGTGCATGGCCACAAAATCGGGAGTGATATGTTCCGTTTCCCTCAGATTTCCTCCCTGATTCTCATCATCTTCTTCATGAGTAATATCCTCTACAGTGACTTTATCCAAGTCGTTTTGTGCCGTCTGAGTGACACGTTAGTTATGTGGGGTTGTCATGTTGTTTTTAGCAGGATAAGCTGCTCTCTGGACGTCGAGTGTTTGTGTGGGAACACCGGGCAGGCTGATGTCCCACGGATGGCGCCAATGTCGAATACCCAACCTCCGGTTGACGTTAGATGGATCTTCGGTGACGTCAAGAGCTTTTATCCTTGCTTGCTACAAAAGAATAAACCGTTAGCCTCGTCACGGGGGACCCCGGGAGGGGGATCCGTGACCAAGCTCCGGCGTGAGAGTAAGTAAACTTGCCGGAAATGAAAGGAGCTTCTTCCGATGAGAGTAGTCACCGGAAGGTTTCCCTTCTTGGTGTGAATCTTATTGATGTGTACTAAATGCGATAGAATAATGGTCAGAAGTTAATGTGTGGGGAGTAAATGAAAGTGTAGTAAATGAGAATAAAACCGGAGATCATACCTGCCTTGGCTCCTTTGTTCCCTCTTATATAATGACAAGCCCTTATCTTTGTTAAGGATTCACCCATGCATGATCCGACGGTTTTTGGAGGTTCTTGGGAAGGTCAGACACGTGTCTGACCCCCAACGGTAGGATAATCTTCCTCATTAATGGTCTGCCGGATAAGTACAGTGACTTAGACCGGAGCCGCCTCTTGTCATGCATTTAATGAGCCCTGTTTCTCTTAGCTGTTTCCCGCCCATTGTAAATAAAAGGAACCTTAGCGAGCAAGGTTATTATGACCGGTGGGCTTTTTAAATAATTGGGCTTCTAGATAAAAAGGCCTAAAGCGGGTAAAGTGGGTTTACCCACTGGCCCGTCGTCAGATGGTTTGTTAGGTTGGGCTCGATCGAAGCAATACCAAACTCGAGCACAACTCGGTCTTCAAACTTACAAAACAGTAACAAATTTGAGCCATGCTCGAGTTTAAAACTTAGAGCTAGAAACCACACCCACAATACAACCCATACATGAATATGGTAGCGCACACATTCCACACATAGCTTGGCAACACCGCGTTAGACTCACACAAATTAGGTATTTAAATTGTTATTTCTTGTTATTTTATTTCACTAGTCATTCAGTACTAAATTAGAAACGAACTTACGAATCTGGCAAGGCAAAAAAAAAAAAAAAAAAAAAAAAACCTTAAACAAGAAGCTTTAATTGAATCACAAAAGGAATACTTTTAATCTCTATTAGAAAATAACGAATCTGGTAAGGCAAAAAAAAAAACCCTTAAACAAGAAGCTTTAATTGAATCATAAAAGTAATCGCTTTTAATATTCTAATAGGCTATAGACCTGCGTATTACACGGGTTGTGTGTGTGTATATATATAATTTAAAAATCTCTAAATACAACATAGGACTGAAATTACATTTTTACATATGATAGTGGAAACGATAAATTAAAGTCGTATTTTGTTGGAAAGATTCAACTAAGTAACATGCTTCATTTTTTAAAAAGCAAACCCGTGAAATGACCAAATGTGTCAAAATTAATTGAATGCGTAAAATATTCTATCGTTTTATTAAAAAGAAATCTTATATCATACTTTTGATAATATGTTTTCACTACTCATAAGTCATAACAATACATCACACATTACAAAATGTGTGTATATATATAATAGAATGCACAAAAGGAGTTGAAACGTTGGCCTGACATGACTCAAATCCTTTTGACCTGTAAAAAATCACCAGTTTTGATATTAACCCGTTACAACCTGAAAGAAGGATAAATAAGATTCAAACACTTACCATTAAAAATGAAACAAAAATCCTATTACAAATATGTGATTGACTTGAGTAGTTCATAATATTCACCTTAAACATAAATTAGTCTGAAATAAAAGAATAAATCGGAAACCACAACCGCTATGTGGAATATGAAAATTATAGATTATATGAAAAAACTTAAGCTTAATTATTCATTTTAAAAAAATATGAAAATCATAGGTTTTAAAATCATAGATAACTGCCGTTAAAAAAGTTTAAAAAATGTTGAAGTATTCTTTTAATAAAAATGTTGAAATAACCAAATGTGTCAAAAGTAATTGAATGCTTAAAATATTCTTAATCGTTTTATTAAAAAGAAATCTTATATCATACTTTTGATAATATGTTTTCGCTACTCATAAACAATACATCACACATTCCAAAATGTGTGTGTATATATATAATAGAATGCGCAAAAGGAGTTGAAACGTTGGCTTGACATGACTCAAATCCTTTTGACCCGTAAAAAATCACTCGTTTTGATATTAACCCGTTACAACCTGAAAGAAGGATAAATAAGGCTCAAACACTTACCATTAAAAATGAAACAAAAATCCTATTACAAATATGTGATTGACTTGAGTAGTTCATAATATTCACCTTAAGCATAAATTAGTGTGAAATAAAAGAATAAATTGGAAACCACAACTACTATGTGGAATATGAAAATTATAGATTATATGAAAAAACTTAAGCTTAATTATTCATTTTAAAAAGTACTAAAATCATAGGTTTTAAAATTATAGATAAATGCCGTTAAAAGAAGTTAAAAAAATGTTGAAGTATTCTTTTAATAAAAAAATCTTGAAGTATTTTTTTTTAATCGTCAATCTTGAATTTTAATTAATATTAATAGCATAATATTATTAATAATCATTAATTAGAATTATATATTAATTAGATATATTATTAATGATTTGAATATGAAAATGCCATGTAACATTAGTTAGAATTTTGAATGAGAAAATGACATGTGACATTAGTTGAAATTTTTTATTAGAATTAGATTAGAAAACAAATTCCACAAAGTATATTTTTAACTCCAACTATAGACTTCTTAATTTGTTATTGTAGGTCCAAGCCATAGTAAAAGAGAAGGGTTTATATAAAATAAACTTTGAAAAGACCCCAACTTTTTAGTGTGCTTCGGACCTCTAAAATATTGGGTCGACCCTGTGCATATGCTTCATTTCTTTTTGTAAATCGGAGTGTTAACAATCTAGTGGCCACAAATGGGTTCTGAAATTGCCTCACATTGCGGCTAATTTATTTGCCTAATTAGAAAAAAACTTAAAATCAAAATTACAGAGTCCATAATTGTATAATTGGCTTGAGAACTTTGTATAATTTATGTGCGCAACCGCACAACTAGGGTTTATAAAAAAATACAATAAAGAACTCCCAATTAGGAAAAATAAAAGCCAAATTCTCAAGTTCATGGTTTACCTTTTGAAGTTTATGTGGAAAACATTGAAAGAACTCATGTTAACTTATATAGTAAAAAACCCTGAGTCAATGAACAACATAAATTTTTTTTTTCCAGTGATATGTGTCTATTTCATTTTACTGTTAGGTTCCTTTCCACGTCTCGAACTATGCTTGTTTTCTTTCCAGTTCCACGACTCCTATTTTCTATTCGACTATCGAGACCACTTCCCTTATAATTAGATATTGAACCTCTTTGAACTACTCAAAAGCACGTTTACTCGATTGTTTCGCCGCTTATATTCTTCGCTTAATTAGGATGAGGCTTCATTCATTAATTTTGTTTGCTTTTGTGACTTTTTTTTATTGATGCATGACCCATTCAAATTCAGTTTCATCTAATTAGGATTCCTATTAAAATTATTAAAATAATTTGTTCTACTGGTTAACTCTAAAGATAGAAAGACTAGCTTTAAACGGAAAGAAATTTGGGTGCCAAAATAAAGTGCTCTTCATGTTTTCTCGAAACAACAACGGTTAACACTTCCATTTAAACAAAGTTTGGGAAAATCCAAAAACATACCTCCATTTTGATCAAAATAAAGCTCAAGAAAAGCTAACATGAAGAAGTATGCAAGTCTAATTAACTTGAAATACCTAAATTTTAAATTAACCAAATGACCAAGAGCAATAGGTGCTCAAATACCTAAATTTGTTCCTAGATGATGATAGAAAATGCTTTTGATTTCGAAACTTAGAACTCCATATTGGAATTGATGTGAATGAATTGATGATACACTAAACAACACTAAATAAAAGGCCCTAACTTTTTCTATAAGCTCAATGCACCGATAATAAATCGAAATAAAAAAAGACCCAATTAACTTTGTAAACTTTAGTAGGCGTAACTCATTTAGCTTGTATTTTATATCTATATAATATTATAATGATTATAAGGAGGACATAATTTATATAACTTTAAAATGGTAAGTAATGAAACTATTAGATCATATAGTAAATTTTTTTGAAACATATTGTTAATTTTTCAAACCAACTATTGATTTTTAAATGGAAATGACCTTTTTCATAAAAAGTTACCTTTTTATTCTTTTTAATTTGAGTACAACATTGCAATAGTTTTTAATTTTATAAAAATTAATATGTTACGTGATTAATGGTATCTGTTTTTCTGACCACACCATGCAAGCACTCCTCTAGTAACCTTAAATATAAAAAGTAATTTTTAAAGATTAAAAACCACTGGAAATACACATCATTAACATAATGGTAGTTACACAAAGTATAAACCCTTATCGGCGTGTCAGACAACACTGGTACACTAACGACACTAGAACGAGATCGTAACGAATCGAAACGATGCTAAAACAACATTAGTATCGGTACCAATATTTATCTTTATGGTTTAGTCTATGTAAAACAAGTGTCGATATCCTTTAAACATATATATTTTAGTCGCTATGCCGAGTGTTGGTTTCATGCCAGGACTATAACAAACTAAAACATACCATAACGAACCAAACCAATATCGACCGAGAGCCCGCTATAGAGCGCTGAGAATCACACTTGTTAATATTAAATTTGACCGGTAGCTACACTGGAACCCATCTTTCGTCGACCTTATCTCTCCTCTCCTCTCTATGTCCGGCGACCTTCACTAACTCCGGCCACTCCACTTTCTTCAACTCTCTCTCTCTCTCTAAAAACTTCCAATCTGCTGCTATCTTTACTCCAATTTCAAATTTCGTAAATTCAATTTCGAGATCCCAACAAAATCACATTCTTTTTTTTATTTCTTTTTTTTTTCTTATTTCTTCTTTTTTTCCAAAACCTGCAACTAAAATATCATTTTCACTTCTTTCGGTACATAATCAACAAAATCACAATTTTGAGATCCTTGATCTTACTAACTCATTACAAACAAACTCCGATTCAGATCTGAAACGATTCTTTGAAATCAAGAAACTACAACTTAGTTTTAGAATATCTCAGTTCCGATTCAGATTTAGAACTCAAACTGTGAACCGGCAAACCGGCTCCACCCTCCTTCCGTCCGTCGAACCGACGGTTCCACTCCCCTTCCGTGCGAACCGACAACCATTTTTCTTATTTCTTTTTTATTTTTCTTTTTTCCTTTTTGTACGGTTTGAATTTTGTAAACCTGATAAGTATTATTTTTTTTATTTTTATTTTTATTATTATTAGTATATTGCTTTGGGTTAAAAAAAAAGCTCATTTAAGTTTTTAATTCTACTAGCATGAGCTGACGGGTTAATTGGGGTTCCATTTAGAGGGTGGGCAACTCGTGGTTGCTGCCCTCCTTTTTTTAATATATATATAACGGTTTTTCGCTCCCACAACTCATCTCGAGTTCGGCTCGCCGTTTGTGTGTTTTCTCTACAACGGCAGCTTAAATACGCGCATGGCTCCTACGAGGAGGGGAAGGGATGTTAAGTCAGGGGGCCCTGTGCAGGGTTCTGCTAGTGGTCTACGGACCTGTCCTTTCAATTTTTTTCACGAATGTAAAGATGGAAAGCCGGGGTTTGGGGGTTTTTTTCGCCTGCTTGAACACATGCAAAGCACCCACTTCAAGACTGAAAACCGAAAGCTATTTTTGAAGGAGGCTATCTCCAGAGACTTGGAGCTTTTTTTGAACGTTGGGGAAGTTCTTAGGGCAGGGGATAAATGGTTGTGTGGACGTTGCATGACAATGCATGCACTCAGTAGAGGGTGCAAGCATGATGATGAGGTCGTGTCGTTTGCCATGGTCTCGGGGGACGTGGAAGATTTCATCGTTGAGATCCGGAAACCAGGTCAAGTGGTGGTTGACACAAACCCGTGTCACCCAGCAAGGCTCAGGGGTGATGTTAACCTCCTCGAGCGGGTTTTTTCCCTTCCTATTCAGACTGTTAAAAGCATTCCTCCCAGTTGTCGGCTGATGTTTGCTCAGGTTTTAACAGGGGCTTTGCGCAAAGTGGTTGCGTCACCATGATCGGTTGACAATTGGGTCCAATTACTTTTGGTACCGCGTTGCACCTTACGGGTGGTCAGACCATCCTCCAGACAAGAACGTCGATCAGGGAACAGGAAATCTTTGCAGTGTAGTAACATCTTGCATGCGCTTACAATTTGGAAAGATGGGAATGGTTTTGATGATTTGGTCTCGTCCCTATTGGATAGCGCGAGAGAGGCAGGGCCTCCTAAGGGAGAATGTAGGAGGGAGGGAGACATAGATAGGGACCCTAATATTAAGCAATGTCTCCAGAAAGTCAGGGATGGACATTTTACGGCTGCGGTTAAGGTCCTAAGCTCCAGTGGAGTAGCCCCTCTAGGTGATTCGACCTTGAAAGCTCTTATTGATAAACACCCTGCGGTGCCGCCCCCTTCCTTGCCTCCCAACCCCCACGCCCAACCCACTCTTGTTGTTGATGAGGAGTGTGTGCTCAAATGTATTCGATCCTTTCCTAAAGGGACATCTTGTGGTAGGGACGGGATGCGGGCCCAGCACTTGTTAGATGCTATCGGGGGCGAGGGCTCAACGACTTCCTCGGGTTTGCTAACGACCATTACTGAAGTTGTCAACTTATGGCTTGGAGGATCCTGCCCTAAGGTGCTGGCTGAGTTTGTTGCCTCAGCCCCCCTTACCACTTTATTGAAACCAGATAAAGGAATTCGACCTATTGCTGTGGGGGGTATCTGACGAAGGTTGGTTTCCAAGGTGGCAATGAAGAAGGTCGGGAAAAACATGGGCCAGTACTTGGGGGACTTTCAATTTGGGGTGGGAACGTCAAATGGTGCAGAGGCGGTGCTTCACAGTGCGAACAGGTTTCTCAACTCTTTTCATGCAGATGGTTCCTTAGCCTTGCTTACTGTGGACTTCTCCAATGCTTTCAACACGGTTGACCGCACAACCATCCTTAAAGAGGTTTATCAACATTGCCCGTCAATCTATCAATGGGTCCAATTCCTTTACGCCCAGCCTGCTCGGTTGTATGTTGGTAATGAGTGTATTAGGGCTACTACCGGAGTGCAACAAGGGGATCCATTGGGGCCTCTTCTCTTTGCCCTTGCCTTACACCCGCTCATTCTATGGGTGCAGGACCGCTGTAACCTCCCGTTTCATGCTTGGTACTTGGATGATGGAACGATTATCGGCAACGCGACTGAGGTTTCTAGGGCTTTAGACATCCTTAACGAGGAGGGGCCATCTCTAGAGCTTTGCCTCAACATTAAGAAAACAGAGGTTTTTTGGCCGATATGTGATGGGCGGAAAGTTCAGGATGGGCTTTTCCCGAGAGGGATTGGTAGACCAGAGAGGGGGGGTTAAGCTTCTTGGTGGAGCTGTTAGCCGTGACCCTAGCTTTATTATGGAGTTGGCAGGGCGGCGGGCGGCGGTTGACCTCATGAAACTCTTGCCATGCCTTAGGGACCCTCAATGTGAACTCCTTCTGCTAAGGTCTTGCATGGGGGTTGCCAAGTTACTTTTTGGGCTGCGAACTTGTCAACCCTATTTGATGGTGGATGCGGCATCCCGGTTCGATGATGGCCTCCAGGAGGCTATAGAAGACATAGTCGTGGGTGGTGGCCCCTTCTTTGGGGACCTCCAATGGCGTTTGGCATCTCTGCCAATGCGTCTAGGTGGTTTGGGCCTCCTCTCAGCTCGAGATGTTGGGGTTTATGCTTTTGTGGCGTCCAAAGCTCAGTCTTGGGAACTACAGGATCATATCCTTCGAAACAGTGGGGTTTTTGGGCTCGACGGGGACTATCTGCAGGCGCTCGAACACTTAAATGTCTCTCTCCCAGACTTTGATATCGGCGGTTTCTCTAACAAGGACACCGCCCCCTCGAAGCCACAAAAAACTTTGGCGAATGCTCTGTTTAGCAAAATCACTCAAAGTCTGGGAGAAATTTCTGATTTGTCATCTCGCCAGAAGGCGGTCTGGGAATGCCTGAAGGGTCCCCATGCTCAGGATTTTTTAACCGTTATCCCAATTGAGGGGCTGGGACAATGTTTGTCAGCAATAGAATATAGAGCCATCCTTAAATACCGGCTGATGATCCCTATGTACCCAGAAGATGAAACCTGCCCGATATGTCGTAAAGCTTGTATGGATAAATACAGAGAGCACGCGGTGCATTGTAAAGAGCTCCCTGGGTCCAAATATCGACATGACTGGGTGCGAGATGTTTTGTGGGACATCCTGAGAAGAGCTGGGATTTTGGCTAAGAAAGAGGCTCCTGTGAATTTCCTTACCGACCCTATGGAAGGGAGATCTACTCTACGACCAGCGGATCTGCTCGTCTTTGGCTGGGCTAGGGGGAGACATGCTTGTGTGGACCTCACGGGGGTTTCCCCTTTGGCTGGTTTAAGGGAAAATGGGTTTGTAGCTGTACAAGCAGTAAGAAAGGCATAATCGAAGAAAGTTGATAAGCATGCTAAAGCTTGTGTAGAGTACCAGCATGTTTTTGTCCCTTTTGCCTTTGACACATTTGGCTCCCTAGCGCCAGAATCTATCCAATTCCTGACCAGGGTCCAACGGGTCATCCACAACAATTGCTCAACCTCAGGGGGACGGGGTTTTATCTTTGGTAGATTAGGATTTGTAATTCAGAAAGGGGTGGCGGCGCAGCTTGTTGCCCGTCTACCTTCTGTTTTGATGTAACTTGGCAAATATTGAAAATTGAATGATATATGGTTATCATTTTATTTAAAAAATTGTAATTTTATTTTAAAGTTGTTATATAAGATGGAAAAAACCATTTTTATTTTAAAAAGGAGACAAAATACTGTAGACGCTTTTGTCATTGTTAACGTTGTTTGATTGGTGGGTCTAGTGGGCCACCACACATCACTTTTCTTCATTTGTTTCTTTTATTTATATCGTTTTCTCCAAACCTTTCATATTCATATGTTAAAATTTGGTTTGTGATTTTATGTCCCATGTTGATTTGTGGTCTTATATAAAAACAATTATGACTTCCCAAGGGTGGAATAGTAATTTACTCATATGCCTTTAAGCTTCTCAACTTCATTTTAAGGCTCATTTATTCCTTTGGTACTCAGCCTTACCATTAATATTTATTGAAGTATATGTTTGTAAGGATCTGCAATGAAGCGAAAGTATCATCACCTATTTCAGTAAATCTCGAGGACGAGATTTTAAATAAGGTGGGGAGGATGTAAGGATCTGCAAAAATGTCCAAAAACGACTCGTAAGTGAAAACCCGGACCCCTGAAACCCTAGTGCTCATAAAAAAAACCAAGAAATCAAGATTTTTAGGCTTCACGCTGGCCGCGTAAGCCATAAGGTAAGGCCTACGCGGGCCGCGACAGAACATCAATTGACCGGGACACGTTCCAGGCCACGTGGCGGGCCTATACGTGACACAGTAGCCCTTGTTGTAGACTAGGTGGCCCTCGCTGGCCGCGTAAGAGTCTTATGAAGGTTTACGCGGGCCGCGTAAAACACAAAAAGTTGCTATAAATGGGACATGCATGGGCTGATCGTCTGTGCTCGAGAAAACTTTCAAAATCACACTCATTCTATTCGAAAATCAAGTTTAAAGTAGGAAAACGCTGCTACGATAAAGGGTAATAACTCGATCACTGCTACGATACAATGTCCGATCGATTGAAACCGATCCGATGGATGTTTAAGTGCTGCCCGAATCCGGGCTATACTTTGTCATTCGTCGTGAGGGTTTTGATTTCGTGAGTTTATCGTAAATGTTGTATTAAGTTACTGACCTAGTTTCGTGTGCATTGTTATTTAACTAGGTTACCAGGCTAAAATCAGTAGGCAAAACTCTGCCCGTCTAAATTTGTAATGTGAGTCATTTTCTTTTTATCAAATTGCTTTTCCAAAACCCTATTTATTTTCAAAGTTATAATTACAGGGATTAAGTCTTTGTAATCTTCAATTATTGCCGGTATGTGGGGTTTTGTATACATTACTTGATACCCGTCACCATTGGACAACGGGTTAGCCAATGGGTGATCTGACCATAGTCACAGATTTGGTCTAGTGACAAATACCGATTTGGGGTAATTGGTTGATAGAAACATTGTAATCACCCTTAATGCTGTAAATTATAACAATGTGTCGTTT
>JARYGA010023867.1:0-29481 GCA_030545235.1 Helianthus tuberosus | reverse complement strand
ATCGTCCACCACCTACCACCGTCCACCACCCACCACCATCCATCACCACCACCACTGTCTACCACCATCACTGTCCAGCACCATCACCCACCACAACCGTCCGTACACCACTACCATTTTATTTTAGAAGTCTGCATATGTTAAATAACAATCTTCTTCTTCCAGACTGCAGATGTTTGGTCCACCTCTTCTTCTACAGATGTCTGTAGATGTGGTCCGCAGACTGCGGATATTTTACCTCTTAAAAACAAACAACACCTTAGTCAATTAGATACCAAATTCAAGAGAAACCTGCATAAAAAAAACAAACACATGCTCCTTCTTTCCCATCACAGTTCTATGCCAATGCCAAACGACCTATACTCAAAAGACAATGATTACAATCGGAAACTGCTAAGTATATATTGGTTTGATCGGACTTGTTTTGACCCACCTCCTATTGTTACAACCAACTTATGCCCCAATCTAAATCCGCCAATGGTGGATTTTAGAATCTGTTCACTGTCATAATAACCATTGGATGGAAGACTAGGATTTTTCTGCTCTTTTGTTTATGGCCATGTTAAAGCTCCTAGTGAAAATCTAAAATTTCAATGTTGCTAATGATGAACACATTAATAGAATTTGTGCCACTAGTGTTTCTAGAAAACAACACTAATTATAGTCACGTGTATTATAATAATTTTTATTTATTTCAGGTTGTATAGAATAGCAAAGGGTTTATTATTTTGATCATAAAATTGGTTTATGTTTTATTTCATCATTAAATTGGTTTATGTTTCATCTATACTATGTAATAAAGCAAAACAGTTATATGTCACTTTGCATCTTCTTAGATCGCCTTAATTGCAGAGGGAAAACTCAAGCTTCTTTTCTCCTCCTATAATTAAATCGGAAATTGAAGAAATTGAGCTTTCCTTTTTTTCTAAACTGTTTCCATTTTAATGTCGAAAATTAAAGAAATTGAACTTTTCTTTTCTAAACCATTTCCTTTTTTAATGTGATTGCAAATCACAAACCCTATCTTTCTTCGATTTACCCGGTGGCGATTTACTTTTGCAACCATTTTCATCTCTTGATTTCTACGATTTTAATTGTCTTGAACATTTATGTTTGTTTTATGATTATTTCATGAATGATCTATGTTCTTAATGCAACTTTTCAAAGTTTAATAATTATCTTTGTCATTTTAATTTATTAGCACCGACTGATTGTTCTTATCATTAATGGTTTAATTATATTTGTGATTCATGCATCGTTTTTAGATTTTATTTATTTATTTTAAGTCAGAGGAAGAACGAAGCTAGAATTAAACCATAATGTGGTAGTGTAAAACGATTAAATCATTATCTTCTGGGAATCTTGAGTGGCTTCTGGGAATCTTGAGTGGGGCACGACCCATGCCCAACTGGTACGCCCCGTGCTTGGGTTCTGGTTTGTTGTTTTTATCTTTGTGGTGAAGTTTGGAGGGTCGGTATAGTGTAGCAACTTCCTTTCCTTCGTATATATGTTGGTTTTCGCCGTTAATTTGTTTCTTTTGTCCCTTTAAGCTCTCTTAATCATGAAAATCAAAAGTAAACAAAGAAACACATTTTTTTCCAACATTAGTACTAAAAAAAGAGTTGTTTTTATACCTTATTTGATATGATTTAGATGTTGCATTTTGTGCATATCAAATGGAATGGGTAGAAGAGAAGTTTTGGGTCATGTGTATAGAGTGTCAGGAATCCAAGTTCTTTATTTATTCTTGTTTTTATTTTATTTACAATCCTATTCGACATGATTTATTTGGAACTTTTTTAAGAAAAATAAATATTTATAAGCAAAACATATATTTCAAAATTTCATTAAGCTATATATACATTCACATACCTCACAAGTGGTCACTCAACACTCGACCGGAAATGTATAAGTGAAACGCTGGGTCCCAGTACGGAACTTACTCCTACCATAAGCTTGACAATTAATCAAACCTCCTCCTTTTTAACTTAATCTTTGTAAATATCAAGAGGACTTTGAAAGGGTAGGTTTTTGGTTAAGGGTGGGGTAGTTTTTTTCAAACGTGGCTAAAGGCGTAAAAAGTCAGGTTTTCTTTTGAAAAAAATTTTATTTGTGACTTTATGAACCAACTAAGTGCTTATAAGCAATATATATGCTTATTTATTTTAAGCAACTAGACATATACATTTTTTTTTTATAAAAGTCATATGCTTTTGCGTTTTCAAAAGAACCGATTTTTACTAAAATAAAAGGTGTAAAGATAAAAAGGTGGTTTTTGGGTGATGGTGTGTTGTGGGTTTTGAATTGAAAGGTTTAGACTCAAAGGGGTTGGCCAGGGGTAGTTTTTGTCGGGAGATAAAAATAGAAAATAAGGTTGAAATGAAAAAAAGAAAGGGTTTAAAATCCTAATGCCCCAATCATATACTTACTTGGATTAGTCGGTAAGGATTGAGAATGTATTGTCTTGTCAAGTTCTAGATTCATAGGAACCGTACGGGCTATTCACACAAGAAATGAAAGATGAACATTTAGTATAGATATGATATTGGATGCTCGTTAAAGGCTCAAAACTCACAATTTTGTGGGAAAAGGGTAAAAATGTGAAAGTATATATATATATAATCAAATTTCAAAAATTTGTCATGCCTTTGTATGAATTTTCCTTTATATGGTTCCTTTTTTATCACGCCGCTATCAGTTGTAAACTCGTAAAAACTTGAACTTTTTAGAACTTGATTTCTTAACTTAAACTATAAACAAGACAAAACAAAATAAAAAGAAAATTTTGAAAAAGATTCGGGGTGTTTTAGCGGTTCCAAGTAGAGTTTCGTGTAAGGCTCGTTTTTAGGATAAACAATATTCAAGTTATTCAAGTCCCCCCCCCCCCACTTAAATTACACATTGTCCTCAATGTGTCCAAAATTGGTTAGATTGATTAAATGTGTAAGACATGTGTTAAAAACAACATTTTTTTCATAAAACAGGCACTTGACACGGCCCCGTGTGTGGGAGCCACGACCCCGTGTCAAAAGTGCCAGTAATGAATTTTTTCAGAAGACAAACACGAGGGCGTATCCATGGGACACAGTCCCGTGTCAAGGTTCCAGAATAAAAAATGTTACAGCAGACTTGGGGCACGGGGGTGTGCTTACCTGACACGACCCCATGCTGCACTCACTGATTTGAAGATTTTCTGTCAGGAGTCATCTGTTTTCATGCATGGGGTGCTGGTTCAACGTCCTTTGGCAATTATCATCACTTTTGCACATTTTATTTTTACCATCACACCAAATTCATTTTCATTTTATCCATTAAAAGAAAGAAAAATACAAGGAAAAGAAAAATTAAGGTCCTAGGATAGATAGATAGACAGACAGACAGACAGACAGACAGATGGATAGAAGCTTGATGGATGCCCTACGAGATCTTATGTTAACCCCTAATAGCTATTCCCTAGATCTATGAATGATTAGTGAAAACTGAGACTAATCTTTAGAGGGCTTCAAGCTATTCCCCGGAAATGCTCTTTTAGAGGTCGTTGAACATTTCCTCTATCTCCCTCGGAAGGAAGATAAAGGGTTCCTTGTCAACCTCTTCTTGAGGTAGAGGAGTGAGATTGATTGGAACCTCAAAGGTAGCATTGATTGGAGGCTCCGATGGTATCTCATTCCATCCGGTGGGGTTGATGACCTCGTTGGCAAGGTTCCAATCTTCTTGAGGCCAAATTGGTTCTATTGGGGGCACCCCCAAAATATTCAACCTTTGGTGAAGAAGGTTGATTTCCCTAAAGCTATCTTGTAATGCCATAAAGAGGTAATTCACTCGGTCGATTAGGACCTCTTCCACTGCGGTCATTTCTTCGAGAGATTCTCTTAAAGCACTCACGTACCGGACGAGAGTCGCCTCTAGAGAAAGTCTCCTCCTCTGTAGTTATTCCTTGAGCTCGTTGATGATATTCTGCTCTGTTGGCTCGACATGCTAGCAAACATGAAAAACCGTTAAAGATTTGGAATAACAGATGAGTCACACGACCCCGTGCTTATGAGGCATGACCCCGTGCTGAATCAACAACACTGATATGTAAGCTCAAGAACTTTTATTTTAAGTTAAATTTATTTGATTTCTTGCATTTCTGGACGTAAATAACTTAAAATAATGTTTTAGAATGGTAGATTTGCAAAACTTTGAGCTAAAAATCATGCTTTTGACTCACCAATTGAAGCTTTCAAGCATGAAGCTTCAAGCTTCAATGGAGGTTGTTTGAAGGAAGAATATGAAGAAATGGCTAAAAGTGGTAAAGACAAGAAGGTTTAAGGAAACCTTTTCAAGAACATATCTTTTTGGGTATGTGTGCAAGATCTGGAAGAATCATGGTCTTTTGAGAATGGGTCCAAACATTCTCCTCAAGGCTGACTTTATAGAAAGTGACAGCACGTTGACATGACCACGTGTCCAGGAAGCACGGCCCCGTGTCGCCTGCATGAGTCAGAGAACGTTGTCCGTTAGTGATACACGACCTATATCAAGGTTGACACAGCCCCGTGTTGAAAAATACTAGGGGCATGACCCTGTGTTTTTCTAGACACGCCCTCATGTTTGGAAGTAGCTGGGACACGGCCCCATGTTCGAGGAACACGACCCCGTGTCTTAGGGTGTTTATGAAGTTTTGTCTGAAGATTTAAGGAACCGTGTTTTGTCGGGGGGTTCCTTACTAGTTGGAACAACATCGTATTGCCTGATATACCTTAGGCTCAGGAGAGAGGTACAAAAACGCAAGAGGTTACTGGAAAAATAGAATCCTAGTTTAAAAGTAGGAGGGCGAAACCTTCCTTTATTTACCTTTTCTAGGCTCTTGTTAAAGAAGGTGTGAGTCGACTCGCTCCCGTCCAAAACGTTGGTGTGAAATTCACACGTTGTAAAGGGGGCTGTCATTGCGAGGTCAATACACGGATGACTATCGCCTTCGTTTTTGCAAGTGTGTAGGGTAGGTTTGTTGGTCTCGGTGTTGTTTGTACCTGAATGTGGTTCTATCGATTCTCCTTCGCTGTTGTTCCTTGATGAATATCATGCCTTCATCATTGATTCTATTTCTTTAAGTTTCTAGAGAATCCTATTTTCTATTTGACATACATCTTCTAGGTCTCCTAGGAAAGAGGTTTGATGGTTTCAGGTGTATGGACATTATCATCATTTTTACTTATGCCCATCTTAAAGTGATCGTCACATGAAAACGATGGGTCTAAATAGTGGGGATTAAATCTTAGAATGACACATTCTAATTCTTTATGCATTCCTCCATATAATATTTGTGATTCATGCTGTATGAACCCAGATTTTCAAATCTGAGAGTTGACCACGACCCGTGTCTAGGAGACACTGCCCCGTGTCCTTTTTTTGTTTTCTGTTTGTATTTATCTTCTAGGAATCTTGAGCGGGGCACGACCCATGCCCGACTGGCACGTCCCCGTGCTTGGGTTCTGTTTTGTTGTTTATATTTGGGGTGAAGGTTGGAGGGTCGGTATAGTGTATCAACTTCCTTTCCTTCGTATTTATGTTGGTTTTCACCATTAATTTGTTCCTTTTGTCCTTTTAAGCTCTTTTAATCCTGAAAATCAAAAGTACACAAAGACACACACTCTTTCCAACATTAGTACGAAAAAGGGTTGTTTTTATACCTTATTTGATATGATTTATATGTTACATTTTGTGCATATCATTAGATTAATTTCTTTGATTGATTTTGGTAAAGTTGGGAATGACACCTACCTTTGGTGGAATTCTCTTACAACAATAGTTACCACTCGAGCATACAAGATGCACCATTCGAATCGTTGTACGAACGGAAATGTCGGTCACCTCTATGTTGGGCTGAATTCGGAGACAGTCAGATCACGGGCCCTGAACTTGTGCTTGAAACATCGGAGAAAATCATTCAGATTAGAAACCAGATGGCGGTAGCTCGTGACCGTTAGAAAAGTTATGCCAATAAGCGTAGGAAACCGTTGGAATTCCAAGTTGGTGACAAGGTTTTGCTAAAAGTCTCACCTTGGAAGGGTGTTGTTCGTTTCGGGAAACGGGGTAAGCTTAATCTGCATAATGTCGGACCATTTGAGATCACAGAAAGAATTGGCACAGTGGCTTATAGATTGAATTTACCTGAAGAACTCAGTGGTGTGCACAATATCTTCCATGTGTCGAATCTAAAGAAGTCTTTATCCGATGACACAGTCGTGGTCACATTCAAAGAGCTCAAGATTGATGACCAACTCTATTTCATTAAAGAACCAGTTAAAATCATGGACCGGGAAGTCAAAACACTTAAAGGCGATAGAATTCCTATCGTTCGGGTTTGCTGGAATTCAAAACGAGGACCAAAGTTTACCTGGGAACGGAAAGACCAGATGATGCGCAACTTTCACCAACTATTCAAAAATGACGCACCAAATGCTAAAGTTGCTACTGAATTTCATGACGAAATTCCAAACCAACTTGGGGAGGATGTAACACCCCACGAAAACGCTCAACAGCACCAGCGTCTTCATCGACTACATGCTAAATTTCAGGACGAAATTTCTTTCAACTTGGGGATGATGTGACAACCCGTACTTTTGAGGTTAGCATTACTCGTGTTCGCGTCTATAACTTACGTTTCTTTACGTGTTACTTTTATACGTTACTTGATGAACATGATTTAACATATTGTCTATGACTCGTAACCTAAACAAACTATACGTATATGTATGTATATATATATATATATATATCCTTTACGCAATGATTAACTCGTTAACATGACTCGACCAACGCTCACATATCCGGCTCGAACATCTTATCTAAACCAAACACCTTCGATTGGGCCAACTTATTTGCGGCCCAAGTGAAACCCAACCCGTTACCTCTTCTCACTCGTGGCTGATTCGGGCATTTTGCAGGCCAACTCACCCAACTACAGCCCCGTTACCCTTTTGTTTTTGTTGTTTTCAGCCCCAACACCCTTTTTATGTTACAACCCACACCCACTTGCTTGGTTACGACGCAAACCGCCCACCCGTACCCCCTAACTTGCGGCCCAACCCAATTAATTCCCTAAACCGCCCCAACACCTCTTTGTTTATATGTAAGTATTGTGCATGGTTGTTTTTTTATAACTTTCCTCACAACCCTAAACCCCTAACCTGCAATCCCTCTTCTCTTCTCCACTGTCGATCAAGATCAAGAGTAGCAAGGCTTCAAACTTTCGGTTTCTTGGTTAGATCGAACCCTCGTTATCACTAGGTAATCACATATTGAGCTTTACTTATAGTTCTTTTAGTTCATATATGTTTCGGTGGTAAACGTCTTATATCTTGGCTGCGTTTTTCTGATTTGTAATGATTTTGATGTTCTATGATGATACTTGTATGATAGGGTTGCTAGAAAACATTGTTGTTGGTGTTATGATTGATTATGGGATCGGTTAGTCGTTAGGGTTTTGTTTCTTTGCATGATTTTGATGTAAATCTTGATGGTTTTAATGAACTAACTGATACATGACTTAGATTAGAATAATAATCTGTTGTGATTGATGATTTCAGGTCATTAGGTTCGTTAGATAGTCGTTTGTGGGGTTCAGGTAAGTAATCAGAAGTTGTCCAGAAAGTTACAGCTGACATTAATCGGCTGTACCTGGGTCAAATTTTATCGAAAACTGATGTTTCTTGAGTCTAAGATGAACTTCCAGGAAATACCTTTCAAACCCAACTAGAATCGCATTTTTTCGATGTCATTCGGTATTTTAAATGAATTTTTTCATGTCAAAGGTCTAGGCTGCAGTTTCCGTCAGAATTTGCAGCCAATTACGAATGTCATAACTCAATGTAGGAATTGAGTTGTGATCTAAAATTTTTACTGTAAGTACTTCCAGTAGGTACCAGAAATATCTAAATGGAATTTTGTAAAAATATACTAGGATTTTTAAATGATTTTTGGCATAAACTGTCATCAGAAAGTTATAAATCAGATCTAGGTGTAAAGAATGATTTATAATGATTTTTCTGGAAAGATTCAGGTCATGAGAAAAATATACTAGTATTCGAGGATTGAATAACATGTTGTGTTAAAATATCATAATCTTCTGAGTTCATTTAGTATTTTAAATAAATTCTGGAAAACAGCTTAAAAATTGACATGAAAGTGTAATGAGCTGAAAGTGTTTGTGAACGTCTTAAATATGCATATATGTTACAACAAAGTGTGATATGTTATTAGAAACGTTAGTGGGTGTCTGTGAGTGTGTAAATGGAAATAGATGATCACATGCACTAACCTACCTAAACGAGTAATTGTATAACAACATAGTTATGTGGATAAGTGTTAGAATACGTGTAGGAATTCATAAATTGAACTAATTGAAACGGTAAACATATCACGACGAGATTGACATTCCCGATTACCTTTCAAGTTTACTACTGAGCAAACTAAGGTGAGTTCACAATCATTTTTCCAAAAGCATGCGTCCCTGGTTTGGGACAACACTTTTTAGGGTAGCCCTGGTTGGGGCTACACGCGTGTTCTTTGTGTGAACCACTGAAACATACTATCCACTGGAGGTGGAATAGCACACTTAGACAAAATGAAAACTCAATCATGAAAGTCCCTCTATTTTACCGATTAAATTGACGGGTGCGCATACGCGGGGTATTAGTTGATAGCACTATTAGGTTTGACAAACCTCACACTGTGTTGGAGACCGGGCATGAACTTCTAACCTTCACTCTTGCATTAATGTTGATAAATATTAATGAGGGCACAAACGAAACGTCAAGATTCGGTGCACAGTTTAGTCATGTGATGAGGGTTAGCTACCCGAGTCATACATAAAATCAAAAACATTGTGAACTTTACATTTTCAAAACTCAAATTTGTGAATTCGCCAACTTTATTGTTGACACGTAGTTGCATGCTTTGCAGGTCAGTAGGTACAACTATGGATGAGCGTTGCAATCGGCTAGAGTGGGTGGTTCGTTAAAACTTAAACGTTTTGAGACATTTATTAAACTTGTGGTTTTACGTTCTTGTTGGGTTTTAACTTTATTTTTCCGCTGCAACATAAACTGTGTTTTTGAACAACTACAACTTAAACGCTAATCATGTTGTTAGTGAGGTTTTTATAATTTTAAATGGTTGGTTCAACAGGATTAGTGGCTAGATCCTGGTCAGTCACATGCCTCGCGGTAAAACTCCGCATGTGAAAATTGAGGGTGTGACAAGATAAGGGATCAAATTGTAATTTTTTATACTTGTAACAAATTGTTAGTTAATAAATGGTTAAGCTAATGAATAACACTCAGCTTAGACTTTATTAGACTCTCCCATCTCTCTCTCTACATACACACACACACACACACACACATATATATCAGCTTTACCTCTCTCTAGTTTCAAGCTTAATAGTGGTATTAGAGTCTCTGATCCCTATCAAAGCTACTGGCGGTAAATGCACCAGTGAACTATAGATGATCCATGATAACAACAACCACGCGCAATCAAAAATTGGAAAGGATTATTAAGGATCATGATTTTTCACTCAAAAGATTGGAATCATCGACGGAGCATAACTTGACCGAATTGATGGGTATTAAACTAGCGATAGAGATAAATTCTTTCCATATGGATACGATGAAGTCTTAGGTGTCAGCAATACTCAATAAATTGGACCAAATGGGTGGTAATCATGGCGGTGGGTGTACTAGCAATGGAAGTACCGATAATGGCATAAGAATTAAAGTTTATCACATAGATGAAGAAGACGATAACTGATTTGGAAGAAGTAATGACAAGTTTTCAAAAGTTGAGTTCTAAAAGTTTAATGGAACAGATGTAGAGGGTTGGTTATGCCGATGTGAACACCGATCGATTCAAGATTCGTTATGTAACGATTCATTTAGAAGTTCGTGCTTTACAATGGCATCAATTGTTCATGAAGCCCAGTCGCATGACCACGAGAGCTTTAAAAGCTTTGACTCAAACCTGTAGTTTAGAAGAATATTGTGACGCTTTTGATTTTATGTTCAACAATGTAACTTTGTGTCAATAATATATTGTGAGCCTATATATTGAATGCCTTAAACCAAATATCAAATGTTATGTTAAGCTTTTCAAGCCTACTACTCTAAGAGAGGCTTATACTCTGGCTAGGCTATAAGATCAGGTCAATTTTGTATTACAAAGGTCAAAAAACATATCATAACTAAGAACCATTCAATACACTCCTAAATCTTTTTTCACAACCAATTCACTTACTAATGCCACTAAACCCCCTTATTGCCCACACCCAACAATGTTAATCCTGTTAACTCTTACAAACCTACCAAGATGATCACTAGCAAAGAAATAGTGGACAAGAGAGCCAAGGGTGAGTGTTTTTGGTGTAATGAGATGTAGGATCTAAGTGTGTGTTGTGTGTGTTTTTCTTGGTAAAACAGTTAATCAAAATTCAAATTCAATCAAACAATAATTTCAAAACATATCAAACAATTCACAGATAAAAAGAGGATGATTTCAAATGATTTATTATAGAATTAAAATATGTAATACAATCATTGAAGTACAAAGTATTCCCCTTCACCAGGTGATTACACTCTCACTAAGTTCTTCTGCACTCGGCTCTTAGTGTTATCTTACAATGAATTCTTACAATAGTCATGTTTATCATGAGCGTGATTTATATAAGGTCCTTTTTATTTTTATTTAATGGTACTATTTTACTTTTGTTTACTAGTCTTGTCTATAGTGTACTTTTTTACATTTAATGTTGTTGTTTTACTTTTGTTTTACCAATCTAGTCTATAGTGTACTTTTTTATATTTAGTGCTGTTGTTTTACTTTTGCTTTACCAAGCTTGTCTTGTCTTATCTGATCATGACTATCTTTTACTATACATTATTATTTCTCATGAGGAACTTCCTAGTTTTGAAGCATTATGTGCAATTATATACACAAAGAACTATATTTATAGGAGGTGTAAACTGCTGGTGACGTCATCATGAAAGCGACCTTCAACAGCTTCATTAATGATGTAACTTCCAGTAGTTATGAGAACTGCTGGATTGTTACACTGTTCCATTGAACTATTGCTACTTTAAGAGGAAAAGAGTAAACTGTTGGATTTCACAAAACTTCTGCCTTGACTTGTTGACTGCCTTTGGGTCTTTAGTCTTTGACTTTGGTTGACTTGACTGTTGACTTGTTGACCAGTACTTTGAGGATCAACACTTGTTCTCTATCTTCTTTGAAGGCAATAGTTTGATGCAACAGGAAGTGGGGCAGTTGTTTTGGGAAGCTTTCAAGGGGAGAGAAACTATTGGACTTGGAGATTGTATCTTGAACTTATTCAGGCAAGGATGATGGATCCTTTGGCTTTCATCATTAGTAGATCTTATATAACCCAACATGAAAGGTTTACACCAGCCCAAAAATGCAAATGCAAATTCAAACACCTATATTCTATAGAGATACAAAGGGCATTGTGAAGAATCAAATGTTGATTTAACTTTGAGAGAACCAGTGCAAGATCAGCCTCATATTTCACTTAATGTTATTATAGGTATCCGTTCGTTCTCCACTAGTAAAATAGTAGGAACCATTGGTGTTGGCCCATGCATTCAAGCCCAGAAGAATAGATGATATGGAAAGCCAAAACTGGTTCTCAATAGTTGATCTTCATAAGTAGTGCATGTCCTAGACTTTCCCCATGACAGTGGATATCTATCAGCTGATGAGTTCTAAGTGCTGATCCTTCTCAACAACTGTTTGCCAAAGACCTAATCTGATATAAAGACTGAATCCTAACAACTGCTGTCTCTCAAGTACTGATGAAGATTAAAGCACTGCTGACTCAAGGCGTGATCATCCTTTGAAGAAAGCACTGATCCTCAACATCAGTACTTAGGAAACAACAGTGGAAAACTGCATCAGTGTTTATAAGTAATCAGTGTTTTGTATGATCAGTGTTTAGAGGTTGTTAGGTTGTTAGATGTCACTGTCTAGGCGACGTCAGCTAAGATGCTCAGTGGTTTAGTTGTACTGTAAATAGAACAATACTTGTACTGTTCTATTAGCTCTTTTCTCACCAAGTCATCTTGTATGAACAAATCAGTGAGCTCAGGCTAAGGGGGAGTTTAGTTGCATGCATGCATTGTTGAATTTTGTAATAGATACAATCTTTCGACTAATGGAAATCATGTTTGTTGAAAACTATTCTTCTTTGATTGTGTGTTAAAGTTTATTTCCATTTCTGCTGCACATTAAATCTCCGTTTCATCTTCCATTTCTATTAAACAACACAATCTAAAGAAACTCAGATCCTAACAATTGGTACTATATCAATACGAATTTTGATAGATAGTGGCTCCACACAAAACTTCCTTAATGAACAGATAGTTAAGAAGCTTAAATGTCCCACTCACAACGCAAGTAAGTAACTATAAGAGATGGAAATAAGATTCCATGTATAATAATTTGTAAGATTTTCGGTGGTTAATGCAAGGAAACTGGTTTTGGGCAAATATGTTGGTAATTCAACTAAGTACTTATGATATTGTCTTGGGTATCTAGTGGCTACAAACTTTAGATGATATTTGTGGAATTTTAAGCTCTTTACAATGAAGTTTAAGGTGGGCCACAATACAACTAAACTTAAAGGGGTTGGGTCCCAAGGAATTGGTTGGAACGTTTGAGACCATTCTACCAAATATACAAAGATGAGAGGGCTTTTTTTGTATTTAAGGGATAGTACAAGTCAAAGGACTCGTTTTGTTAATGTTTGATAGTTGTTTAGGGGAAATGACATGGTAGCGTATTTAACTAGAATTGCTCGTGACTTTACAAAGTCTTCAGCGTGTCAGTTTTGATTACCTATTTAAAGGTAAAACGTGGTTAATTTCCGAGGTCTGAAAACCATGTGCGTATCTCATATTGTGTGTGTGTAATCAGGAGCTTATTAGTGTTATTCAAAGAACGTGATTCGATTAATATCAATTGTGAATGTTATCTTTTATGGATTCATGTGTTTACTATTCGGTTTTGATACGGTTTTACCATTTTCTTTGTTGTGCACGTCAACACTTAATTGTTAGGTGTTTTGGTTTTTATTGATCTAGGAATTGGGCATACATGGTTAGTTTATGTTCCATAGATAAATTGCTTACCTTAATCAGTAACAGAATACTGTAGTTCAGGCTGAGTTGTTTAGTTTATAATTAGGCCAGAAGTATTACTAGAACAATGGATGTATTTGACATTCCAAAAGGCCTACCACCTCCTAGACTATGTGAACACAAATTTAAGTTGATGGATGAAAGTGTTAAGCTTTGATACCATTGTTAAGCTTGAAACTAGAGAGAGAAAAATCTAAGAGATATAAAGAGTTTAATAAAGTCCAAGCTGACTATTGTTGATAAGCTCAATTGTTTATTAACTAATAGTTCATTACAAGTATTCAAAATTACAATTCAATCCCATATCTAATACTAAATGCAAACTAACACCTGAACAATTATTAGACATTTACAATTCAACCCTTTGACTTATGTCGTAACATGGTTGCACCTGATTGGTCCATGTGTGTGGCCCACCAACTGTCTTTTTCATCTCACCAAATTATTTTAGCTACTAAATAAATCTAATGAAACAATTATTAAACACTTGCTCTGTCCTAACAGCCAGCATCCTCTCTTCCCAACTTTATAACTCGGATTTGAGACTAAAACCCTCACACCCATATTAATTTTTGGTTCCTTCATTTGTATCCCTCTCTATTCACGACTAACAATGTAAGATAGTCAAACACTTTCACTGCCACCTCTTTAAAAAGAATCTATTTTAGATTAAAAATAAGGTTTATCAAATAAGATCATAAGTGAGAGACAACAATAAAAAAGATTAGGAGATAGATACAGTGTTATGAATTGTAAATTTCTAGGACCTAAAATGTAATTGAAGAAACACGGATCTAATTTTAGGGTTAATTAGTTTGGTTTATATTTCATTCATGAGGGTTAATCTTCTTAAACTTTCCAGAGCTCCGATGTGATCCTTTCTTCCTGCAAAACAGCAACACCGTTAGCTCGTTAAGAGGGGAATATGGGGGTTTCCCTCTTAACCAGGCTTCGGCGTGAGAATAAGTAACTGCTTTAAGGAAATAAGTGTGTGTTAAGAGTGAGAATAGAGAGAGTGGAATGTTTAACCTGTGCATGGAGGTCTCTATTTATAGCCGGAGAGGAGTAAGAGGAGATGGGCTGATGGGCCTCGGGCTGGAAGGCGACAACAAGGAATATCCTCCTTGTCTTACTGGTGTCGACCGTTAATGGTTTCTAGAAGCTCTCCGGCGCTGGCGCACCTTGATTGGAGCCACGTGTCACAGTTGTCGGCCTTGCTGTCCCTCTGCCATCAGCAGGTAAGTGGAGATCATGGGGCAGTTGTCGCCGCCCCTTAATTGGTACCACGTAGGCGTCCTTGTGTACTATCTGTCTCCTACACGTTAGTCGATCGTGGAGCACGATAGAGAACAGCCTGGTGGACGCTAATTGGCTCGTTCTTCTGCCACTTGTACCTTGTGTACTCTCTGAAGTGGCCTTGCTCCGTGACTCCTACGCGACCCCTTGTTTTGCACATGGTTAGCCCGCGCAGGGTTATATAAGTTGAAGGCTCTTATTCAGAACACTAAGTGTGAAAACTGATGTTATCTCTTGTTTGGACCCCGCGCGATGCCTTGCTCTGCTTGAGTAGCCCGCGTGGGTTTAAGAGATTGATCAGCTTGCTGAGTAAGGAGTATGGTCCAGCGCGCGACCTGAAATGGTTTTCGTGGCTTTTTGGGACCATACCCCTTCAAGTCCCCCTAGTCCAGTGCTGCTCCATGCGCGAAGTGAATGGTTGGAGCTCTGGACTTAGAAAAAAGAAAGTGTTAACTTTGAAAAATGATTGCTAGTGTTTGGTAGGCGGCACGCGTGTAAGTGTTTGTCACTTACTACGGCGCGACTACCAGATTAGCCTGTTGGTAGTTTTTGCTTTTGAGTGTAAGCGCGCAGGCTCATTGGATAATCACGGATGATGCGCGACCTTGGTAACTTCTGCATGAAGTTTGTAGTAACTTTGAGCGGGAAAAACCTTGAATTTTGAATTTTGACAGGTTGGTGTGAAATGTCGTTGACGGCGACGTTTAAGTTGACTGCTGACACGGCCATCATCATGTTGTCACTGATGGTTTGGCTTTCCGTCAGGCGAGTGAGACCCACGCGTGCGTGGTAACCGTCACTCTGGGAGTTCTGCCCTACGTGGCAGCTGCTGATTGGTCACGTACACGGTGATCCCGACACGTTTACCCATCGCATTAAATGCGATGAGTATATATAGTCGACGAGAGGAGAGAGGATTTCACAAATCTTTGTGCTCTCTCTTTTCTCTCTCGAGTATTGAAAACTTCTTCAAATCTTCAACTATTCCACAGCAGATCTTCAAGTTTTTGAAGGTGGCCTTCAAGCTTTCCCAGAAACTTAGACGATTCTCATCTTATTTTTAACCTCTTTACATAAATGGCTGAAGAAGAAACTCAACTTGAAGAAGGTCCCCTCCCTATTCTCAAATGGGACCTGGGGTTATTCGAGCAAATAACTAGAGGTTTCCGGTTTCCACCAGAATGGGATGCAAGATATCCCCGTCAAGGTCAAACAGCCGCCGACGCACCGCCGGAGTATATTACCCTCTTCGAAGACTTTTTCCTTCAAGGAAATTTCAGGTTGCCGGCGACGGAATTTATGGCCCATATACTTCATTACTACGGTTTTCATCTATCCCAGATGAGTCCACCCGGCATGGTGCGGGTGAGACACTTCGAATTTCTATGCCGGTCTCATGGGATTGAACCTGCAGGTGATAAGTTCAGGGCGTTTTATCAGTTGATCTGGAATATTGGATTTTATTCTTTCGGCAACCGTGGTTCAACTAAGAAGATTTTACTAAATCCTCCTAAGAGCTTTCATGATTGGAAAATGAAGTTCTTTTACATCAGGGAAGAGGTTGTACTGATCACGATGATCTTCCGCGAGCCGGATACAATTGAGAAGGAGGAAATGGCCATCCCCAAAGTAGCTGATTGGTACTTGAAGCTTACTGCGACGCCGAACCGGATATTTGGTGAAAATGTACTAGTTGCGGCGCAGATGAGCGATAAGTGGCCGGAAGCCAGCAACGAAGTGCCCATTCTGATGTTTGAAGATAGAGGTATGCCGTTTCCTTTATTTTTCTTCCCTTGTAATTTATTTGCGCTTAAGTGTTGATTTTTATTGCAGAAGTGCACTTGTACCAAGCTGCTTTCCCTACCTTTGGTGGGTTTATGAGTGTGCGCCCGCTACAATCAGGGGAGCCTTATTGGTACGAGCAGATCAAAGGCCATTTTCTTTATACCCCTACTGGAGCCTTTGCCAATCCTCCCACTGCAACCGAAGGTGCTCATCTACCCAACCCCAGGCCCTTGCGTGCTGTGACTTCCGCTAGGAAAGAGATTCTTTATCTTTCCAGCGAGGAGTCTGTAGGGTCATCAAATGGGGAGCTAAGTTCCTGGTCTAACATCTTTGCAGGTGTGTTACGTGACCTCGGCATAGATCTTGAGGAGAAGAAGAAGAAACCGAGCAAGAAGAAGAAGAAGGTGATAACTATTGATGCTGCAGCGACCAGCAAGACGGGCGGGAGTAGCCGCGCGACCGCTGGAGCCTCTGATAAAGGTACTATTTGATTCCGGCAAAGTAACCTGGAAGATTACGTTGTCGTGAGTGACTCACTTGAGGGTTTGTCCCGTATAGGTGAGAAGAAGACCAGCGCTGCTGGCTCAAAAAGCTCTAGAAGCGCGGGGTCAAGGATCCCTGAGGCTGGCGCTACCCCTTCTTCGATCGCACTTGATGACGAAGAGGAACACGAAGAACCTGTTACTCAGTTGGTGAGCAGGAAGAGAAACAGGGAGGAAACTGCTGCTGGAATCCCAATAGCGCAGAAGGCTGGGGGAGTCCCAGTGATAGGAAAGCAGAGCAAGTTGCGCTCCCTTTACAAGTTCTCTCCAGGTTAGTGTTAAAATGCCTTTCATATTTTTCTTATTAAAATTTCCTAACACTTGATTTCTGCAGAGGCTTTAAAGAAGACCCCTGAGAAAACTAAGGGTGTGGAGTTGAAGGATCCGAAGGAGCCGTCACCTAAGAAAACCAAGTTTGTAATCAAGCCTCTTAGATCTGCTGAGCTAGAGGTTGATAAGGTAGTTGAGATTGAGAAAGAGAAGGAAAAAGAGAAAGAAAGGGAGAAAGAGAAAGAGAAGGTGGTTGAAAAGCCTTCGAGCAACAAACCAAAAGAGACCAAGACTGCTGCTACTACCGCGCAGGATAAAACGCAGGGTCCGGAGGTTGTGCACATCACGGGGCTTGACCAACCCTTGAAGAGAAAAGAAATTGAAACTATAAGGCAGAGAGAGCCTGAGGCTGTTAAGCCAGTGGAACCTGCGCAGCCTGATGTCCCCCTCCAACTAAGCAAGTTACAACTACTACTGTACCCGAACAGACGGCGCCTAAGGACGCTACTACTGTTGCGGGTGGAGCAGGTGCTGGAGGTTCCGGTAGCGCCGCAGGTGCTTTCGCGGCTGGTCAGGCTGGTGCGGGGGGCCAAATTTCAATGCCACAAGCTCCAATAGGACCTAAGGATACCTTAGGGGATATTTATTATAAGACATATACTGAGGAGGCTCGCGGTGATGCTCCCCACCAACCTGTTTGGGGCTTAAAACAGAAGGACACGTTCATGGAGTTTGCTCCTTGTCGTGATTGGTACTTGAACTCTTTCCCTCTCGGTGAAGTTAACAGGCAGAGAGCGTGAACCCATGATGGGTTGTATCATGCTTACATTGTTGGGGAGGCCAACACCCGCGCTGCCAACCACCAGATTGTGCGCGAGTGGCGCTCAATGGTTAGACAGCGGGGGGATTGGGAGAAGTACTGTGAGCGCTTGTAGAGACAGGTTAAAGATTTCGAGAAGATGAAGAGTGCATTTGTTGAGGAGAAAGCCGCCTTTGATGCGGAGAAAAAAATCTGAAGAATGGGGCCGCGAGGGCCTAAAGAGCAAACTGCATGCTGTTGAGGAGCTCTTGTCGAAGGAGCGGGCTGAATGGAAAGAGGTATGCAAGAAAGATAATTAGCGCATGTATGCTGCTCGCTCCAAGATTATCGACCTTGAGGCTCAGATTGCCACATTAAAAGGAAAGGTTGAGGAAGTTGAAGCGGACAAAGGGCGTGTTGAGGTTCAACAGTCTTAAACCCTTTCCTTTTTATGCTTTGTACTTGTCAAAATATTGCTAACTCATTGTTTCACTGTTTGCAGGCTGAGTTGAGTGCACAGGTTTCAAGAAAGGATAAAGATTTAGATGCCAAGGATGTGCAGATTGCGGAGTTAAAGCGTCGGTTGCATGAGGCTTATGACAAGAATTAATCCTTGGAGATAGACCTTGAAGCTGAAAGGGTGAAAGCTGCTACCGCCAAAGAGACCAAACAGAGGGCTGACGAAGCGCGTGATATTAGCACTTCTACCCTTAACGTAGCTCAAAACAACTACGCCGAGGCTCAATCAATTGTGGACACTCTAGTCTCCGAATCCGAATGGATGCGCAATAGAGGAGTGACTGTGGTGAGTTTCTCCTCTTCTACCTTATGCTTTATTTATTGTTGTTTTGTTCTCATCCATTGCCCCCTTTTTGTAGATTGCTAACTCTATTCTTAACGCTTCTGAGATGGATACGGCTGTTGTCGCGCTCATAGATGCTTCGCGTGCTGTTGGGCATCACGGGGGTTATCTAGAATGCGCTCATCATGTTAAAGAGGCCTTTGGTCAGGGGTTTGATACCAATCATTGCTCGGTGACAGATCAGGCTAATGCTATGCTAGCCCATGCTGAAGAAGTCTATGACCATCTTTCGCTGCCTGTTATGGATTTGGTCATCGAAGCCTTAAAGCACGATGACTTGTGTGTGCGGCTAAAGACTATCCTCGACCCTCCAGAAGCTGTGGAGTTGACAGATGAGGAAGAAACAGTCGGCAGAGATGGCGATGGTGATGGAGATGATCCTGGAGATGATGATGATGGTTATGAGTAGATGATAGTGTTTGTAGAGTGGTGCCTTGTAATTTTGTTTTTTGACTTTGATGTAATCATTACGCAGTTACACTTTTGAAATACGACATTATGTTTGATTTCTATTTTCCAAGTTCCAATTATTGCATTGTTGTTAGGAACTTTGGTTAAATTAGCTCAAATAAATGTAAGTGTGGCTCGTGTATGAGTGTTACTGCCCAGTCTCGAGTTATGTTCGCGGCGGACCTTGGAAGCATAACCCAAGAGCTCGTAATTTACTGAAGTGTTTTCGTGCTAATCAAAAGTTTAACATGCATTTGTAACGTAGGAGTCATGATGATAAAAACAAGGCATAGTCAATGCTTGCGTTAAGTAGCTTTAAAATAGGCGCTAGGCCAACATACATAATTGAAATAGAAGGGCGTATAGCCAACATAGGTAATTAAAAAGGCACGTGGCCAACATAAGTAGACAAAAGGCGCATGGCCAACATAACTAAGTGAAAAGGCATATGGCCAAGAGTAATCACATGTAACATTTGTGCAGTTGTTGCGCATTCCATGTACGCGGGATGATGTGTCCATCTAGGGTGCGCAGCTTGTATGCCCCTTTCCCTAGCACCTCATGTATTAAGTATGGGCCTTCCCACTTAGGTGCTAATTTCCCGGGGTGTTCGGCATTGGAAGAAGCTTCATTGTCCCTGAAGATGTATTCACCTGGAGTGTTGGTACAAATGCGCACCCTTGCATTGTGGTACCTCTCCAGTTGCGTTTTATACTTGGCCTCTTTGATTTGCGCTATTTCACGCCTCTCTTCTAGCAGGTCCAAGTCTAAGCGGCGCTCTGCCTCGTTATCAATCTTGTTAACAGCTGATAGTCGGCGAGGGGAGGCCTATCTCTGCTGGGATAACCGCCTCAGAGCCGTAGACCAGGCTGAAAGGGGTTTCGCCAGTGCTTGTTTTTGGCATGGTTCGATGAGCCCACAAAATTCTAGGGAGCTCATCTACCCAGCCTCTTCTCTTGGTGCCCAGTCGGGCCTTTATTCCTTCAATGATACTCTTGTTGACACTTTCTACTTGACCGCACTAACGGTGCGCAACGGAATAGAAAGTATGCTCGATATTAAGCTCTTTCATCAATTCTTGAAGGTCTTCAGAAGCAAAATTGGTGCCATTATCAGTTACGATCTTGAGCGGGAGATCAAACCTGCAAATGATGTGTTCCCATATGAATTTGCGCACCATCATTGCAGAAGTTGAAGCGAGGGCTTTGGCCTCCACCCATTTAGTGAAATAATCAACGGCAACAATTATGAACTTCACTGCTCCAGGAGCTTCAGGGAAATGTCCCACCATATCAATCCCCCACTACTGGAAAGGCCAGGCAGTGGACACAGGGATGAGATCATTCTTCAGGCGTAGGGTTTTTGGAGCGTGCCTTTGACAGGAGTCGCATTTGCGCAGCTCCTTCAGGGCGTCAACGTGCATCCCTGGCCAATAGTAACCAGCGTTCATTATCTTTGCTACGACCATGCGTGAGCGCACATGAATGCCGCAGATGCCTTCATGAATCTCCCTGATCAGGTAACTTGCATCTTGAGGGTCCACACAATGCAGTAGTGGCCCTAAGAAGGATCTTCTGTACAAAATTCCTCCATTCATCTCATAGAACAATGCTTTGTTCTGTATTTTTCTGGCCTCTGCTTTGTTCTCAGGGAGAATTCCTTCTTGAAGATATTGGATGATAGGGGTCATCCACGATGGAGGCCCTATCTCAATTATGTTGACTTGACGCAACAAAACAGATGGGTTTTTTAAGACTTCGATTCTTACATCTTTGGCGAGATGTTGGAAAGCCGTTGAAGCAAGCTTGCTAAGCGCGTCTGCTGGTTTGTTCTCTGATCGATTGATATGAACGACCTTGTATGATTTGAACTGTTGAAGCAACTCTTTCGCTTGCTCTAAATACAAGGCCATAACTTCCCAATTTGCATCATACAACCCATTAATTTGACTCGCGATCAGGAGAGAGTCGACGTGCGCTTGTAAGTTTTTTGCTCCCATCTTGATGGCCAAGCGCAAGCCTGCCAAAAACGCTTCATATTCTGCCTCGTTGTTGGTTTTTTTGAAATCCAACTTGATGGCATATGTGAACTCATGCTTCTCTGGGCTAACAAGGCGCAATCCAGCTCTTGCGCCGTCTTCATTTGAGGCTCCATCAGTATACAGCAACCACAATTCATCTTATGAGTCTTTGATGGGAATATCAACAACTTCACAATCTTTTATCTTGTCTTCTGGGACTTCTGTGATGAAGTCTGCTAATACTTAGCCTTTGATAGCTGGGCGCGGCCTGTACAGGATGTTGTGACCCCCCAGTTCAATTGCCCACTTTTCCAAGCGACCTGATGTTTCTGGCTTTTGCAAGATCGTGCCGATATTGAATTTAGTGAGTACAGTGATTACATGCCCAGTGAAATACCTACGCAGCCTCCTGGAGGCATGTAGCAGCGTGAGCACTAAATTTTCCATGGTTGAATATCGTGTTTCTGGATCCGTGAGCACCCTACTAACATAGTAGATTGGAGTCTGAACTCCGTCTCTTTCTACCAACAATACCGACCCAACTGCCTTGTTCGAAGAAGACAAGTATAAAATGAGTGGTTCTTTCTCAAATGGCTCAGTTAGAGTAGGGAGCTTGATCAAACATTCTTTCATTTGTTGGAAGGCTGTTCTGCTTCTGGCGTCCATTTGAACTCTTGCTTTTTCACGCAGTTGCGCAAGGTACTGATAAAAGGGTAAGATTTTGCAACGTGGTTTGATAAAAAATCGATTAAGCGCGGCTAGGCGGCCGGCCAATCTTTGCATTTCTTTGCTCGTGCGCGGTGATGGTATCTGTTCAATGGCTTGAACTTTTTCGGGGTTAAATATGAAACCGCTGTTTGTAACCACGAAGCCTAAAAATTTTCCTTCCTCCATACCAAAAGAACATTTCGCTGGATTCAGCTTCATGTTCACGCTCCTTAGAGAATTAAACGTCCTCTCTATGTCTTTTAACATCTGGTCCTCCTAGGGACTCTTGATCACAAGATCGTCAATGTATACTTCTAAATGCTTCCCGATATCTTCAGCAAATTTTGTGTCCATCAGTCGCTGGTAGGTTGCTCCAGCGTTCTTGAGCTCGAAGGGCATCTTTGTGTAATAGAAGATTCCGATGTCAGTGCGGAAAGCTGTCTTATCTTCATCATCCAGCGCCATCTGGACTTGATGATACCCTTTGTAGCAATCTAAAAAACATTTCCACCTGTATGGCGCGAGAGAGTCTATCTTCTTGTCGATCTCAGGTAACGAATAACAATCTTTGGGACATGCCTTATTGAGGTCTGTGTAATCAACACACATTCGCCATCCTCTGGTAGACTTCTCGACCATAACAAGGTTTGCAACCCAACTTTGGTAGTGCACCTCCCTCAGTATACCTGCCTTTAGCAGTTCACAAACTTGCTCGTTCATGGCTTTAGTCTTATCCGCACCTAGGTTGCGCCTTCTTTGTACCTTTGGCTCGACGGAAGGATAAGTGTTCAAACAATGTTCAGTGACGTCGCGCAGGACACTGGTCATGTCGGCCGGAGTCCAGGCGAAGATGTCCATGTTCCTGAATTGTAGTTGCTTGAGGTGCGTCCTGATACTTGGTGAGATTGCGTGACCTATCGTCACCGTCTGTTCTGGGTATTTGCGGTTCAAGACCCATTTTTCTGGCTCGGTTGTTGAAATTTTTGCTGCTTTGACTGGGCATGCATCCTCTGCTGCCATCACCTCTTTCTTTGCATAGATAATCGCCACCCTCGTCTCAGTTGGGAAGCCAATGGCTGAGTGGGGCGTGGAGGTTACCATGTTCATTTCTCCTTGGGTTTCTCTCCCAATTAAAACGTCATGCCTTGATTTGACTGGCATTACCATGAAGTTGACGTTTGTAGTTCTTGAATGTTTCCCATCAGATAGAGTGATGGGGAAACTGATCTAGCCTAGTGGGAAGACCGTCTCATTGCACAATCCCGATAGAGGATAATTAACAGGCTCGAGTTGTGCTTTATCTTCATCATCAAACTGATTGAAGCATTGTTCGTATATGATATCAGCTGTGCTTCTTGGATTAATGAAGATGTACTCTGTTTCATAGTGGCCTATGATGCCGGTAATGACAACGGGGCGACTTGCGTGTGGACCCCCGCGCACGACCGGTGTCACACCCCCAAAATCCACACGCGGAGTATCACCGCTTGGAGGCGTGACTGACCAGGATCAAGCCACCAATCATATTGAACATAGTAAGTATTAAATATAAAACAATCAAACCAATATGAAAGGTGTTCAAAACATAAGTGTAAATTCAATGTTTAGCGGAAGCATAAATAAACCCAATCATAAGTAGCCATTTCAAATGTTTAAATATTGTTCATAACATCCACAAACTGTGCCCACAACGACCGTGCCTCCCGTGCAAGCTCCATAAGTACCTAAGGTCCTGCAAGGCATGTAACAGAGGATCAACAACTAGTTGAGCGAGTTCACAGTGAGTTTGTTTAGTTATAGTGTTCGTAAAGCAGTTCGTATGTTCATTAGTAATCATGTATCGTATATATCGTATCGCGGCCCTCTAGGCATGTTTGCGAAGTATAGTGGGGATTTCCCATGTTTGCTAGACTAGGTATAGTAGTATCGCGGCCCTTCCTGGCATGTTTGCGAAGATTAGAGTATATAGTTCGCGGCCCTTTCTAGGCATGTGTGCGAAGATTGTCATAATATCGCGGCCGACCCTTGGCGTGTGTGCGAAGATCGTTTAAATTAGTATAACCAGTCTAGTCTTGTTCTTATCCATAATCCTTCCTCTACCGGGAATCATATATCTAAGTTCCATAAACTGAACGAATAAATAATCCAACCCATTCCCATCCTGGGAATCCCATGCCTTGGCTGTGTGAACTCACCTTGGTTTGCTCGGCAGATACACAAAAGGGTTTCTTGAACTATGAGTGGTCAACCGCGTCCTAATAGGGTTACCATACAAGTCAGGTTTTGACTCAAGTAATGCACATAAGTTTACGCATAACTAACAGGTTTCATGCACGTATAGATCATGGTAGCATTTTAACAGTCAAACAATACATTCAACTTGTGCGATTTAAATAAGCCCAATAGCACTCGGCCCAACATGTTGTGCGATTCACTTAACTACCCGGCCCAATAGTCAAAAGCCCAAACAACAAAATACACGGCCCAAACATTAACATGAAATTATCTTGTGCGATCCGGATGGGTTTGTACGATACAGTTGTGCGATCGGATCCGGTCCAGCCCAACAAGTGTACTCGGCCCAACAGTTAATCAATATAAATTGACTTGTGCGACCCAGCAGTCTTGTGCGACTGGGGTCCTCTTGTGCGAACAGGTCATCTTGTGCGACCAGATGACTTGTTCGACTAAGCTCCTTGTGCGAGTGGACCCCTTATGCGATTAGGGGTCTTGTACGATTGTTTAACAAACTTTCGTGATTTTAGCAATCAGTTACATCTATTCCAATTAATCATTTGACCACTTTAATAGTTTCCATAATTTGCATAAAGTCAATCAACAACAAACAATAACAAACTTAGCAATTATTCGATCAAAACATGGTTTTTATCTCAAATTCATATGAACTCTATCATAATCAAACATGAACAACATAACCAATATCTTATCAAATCGTATGATTCGGTCCAATTACTAGCATACATACTAACTTAACAATTGCGCATATCATCCATATATGAACACACACATCAGCCGATTAACAAACATGAAGCCGATTAGCATATATACAAATCCGATTTAATCATACAATCTCAGCATCTTACAAATCTCGTATAGCATCAAATCACATGAACCGAATACCTAGTATTATCAAACAATATTACTAGCATAAAACCCTAGTTCATACATGACAAGATCACCTAGCATGGCAACTAGATAACAATGAAATACTAACCAGAAGTGTGATACGACAAGCTTGATCGAGAGAAAAAGGCTTCGAGGGAACAAAGCTGCCTTCGGTTCGGATTGAGAGAGAGAGTGTGTGATCTAGGGTTTGTGTGTGTGTTAGGATGTTTGGTAAAAGTGTGAGATGGTTACAACCATCTCATGTGATAATCGACTAGGGGGATGGGCCGAACCCAACTTGGGCTATCCATTGGTTTCGGTTACAAAGCATACGGCCCAACTAACTAAACAACCATTTCACTTGTGCGGTCGGGTGAGTGTTGTGCGGTTGGATCATATTATGCGTTTGGGCCATTATATACATACATACGTTACATAACACAATGCACATAATCATAACAAATCATACATTAATCAATTAATATAGCTCACATCAGCACGTATCATTACACAAGGTAGGTTCGAATTTACGAGTTGTCACATTATCCCCAACTAAAAAGAAATTTCGTCCCGAAATTTGGTACGCACTCACTGAGGAAGCTAGGTAAGTTGTATCGTTCACTGGTTTTCCTGGGGTGTCACATCCTCCCCCCGTTGATCTGGAATTTCGTCCCGAAATTCCGCAGTAGTAGCTTCAGCCTCAGTAGTGGTTGCATTGGTTCCGAATAACTGGGGATATTTTAGTTCCATTTGATCTTCACGCTCCCAGGTGAACTCTGGGCCGCGTCGGGAGTTCCAACGAACTCGTACAAGAGGGATTCTCGTGTTCTTGAGGACCTTAACATCCCGGTCCGTGATTTCAACTGGTTCTTCGACGAAGTGCAACCGCTCGTCGATAGTGAGTTCCTTTAAGGGAACTATGTGGGTCTCATCTGACGTACACTTCTTCAGATTCGACACGTGAAAGACGTTGTGAACTGCACTGAGTTCAGGTGGTAAGTTCAATCTGTAGGCCACTTTGCCTATTTTCTCTATAACTTCGAAAGGTCCAACATATCGTGGATTTAGTTTGCCGCGTTTGCCAAAACGAACCACACCCTTCCAGGGTGAAACTTTAAGTAGCGCTCGATCCCCAACTTGGAATTCGAGTAGTTTCCTGTCTAAATCAGCGTATGCTTTCTGACGGTCGCGTGCTGCCGCCATGCGTTGTCGTATTTGTGCAATCTTTTCAGTGGTATCAACTACCATTTCTGGACCTGTGATTTGACTTTCTCCCACCTCTGCCCAACAGAGAGGTGACCGGCATTTACGCCCGTACAATGCCTCGAATGGTGCAGCCTTAATGCTCGTGTGGTAGCTGTTATTGTATGAGAATTCCACAAGTGGCAGATGTTTTTCCCAACCGTTGCCAAAATCAATTACACATGCCCTAAGCATGTCTTCGAGGGTCTGGATGGTACGTTCCGACTGCCCATCCGTTTGCGGGTGATAAGCTGTGCTCATGTCTAACCTTGAGCCAAAGGACTTGTGCATTGCTTGCCATAGTTCTGATGTAAAACGTGCATCTCGATCCGAGATGATAGAGGTGGGCACCCCGTGCCTCGAAACAACTTCCTTGAGGTACACTTCTGCTAGGGTGGAGAACTTATCTGTTTCTTTGATAGCCAGGAAGTGAGCAGACTTTGTGAGTCGATCCACGATCACCCAAATAGTATCATTTCCGCGCTGAGATCTAGGTAGGCCAGTAACAAAATCCATGGAAATTTGCTCCCATTTCCATTGTGGTATCTCAGGTTGTTGGAGTGGTCCTGACGGTTTCTGATATTCTGCCTTGACTCTCGCACAAGTCAAGCATTTGCTAACGTATGTGGCTATGTGGGCCTTCATGCTAGGCCACCAGTATGTAGTCTTAATATCGTGGTACATTTTGTCCGAACCTGGATGTACCGAATAGCGAGACTTATGAGCTTCATCCATCACTAGCTCACGTAAATTACCATAAAGTGGAACCCAAATGCGTCCTGTGACGTAGTAAGCACCATCTTCCTTCTGTTCTAAACGTTGTCTTGAGCCACGTAGGGCTTCAGCCCTGACATTTTCTGGTTTCAATGCTTCTACCTGAGCATCTCGTATCTGGGAAGGAAGGCTAGACTGTATGGTGAGTTGTAAAGCTCGCACGCGCTTAGGCGCAGTGTCTTTTCGACTGAGAGCGTCAGCCACAACATTGGCTTTGCCTGGGTGGTACCTGATTGAGCATTCGTAGTCGTTTAGCAGTTCGACCCATCGTCGCTGTCGCATATTCAGTTCTTTCTGTTTGAATATGTGCTCGAGACTTCTGTGATCAGTGTAGATAGCACACTTGGTGCCATACAAGTAGTGTCGCCATATCTTAAGTGCAAAAACAACCGCTCCCAGCTCTAGATCGTGTGTAGTGTAGTTCTTCTCATGAACCTTGAGTTGGCGTGAAGCGTATGCTATAACGTTATCCCGCTGCATCAAAACACAACCGAGACCCTGAATAGATGCGTCGCAGTAGACCACGAAGTCGTCTGTGCCCTCTGGCAATGAAAGGATAGGTGCACTACAGAGTCTATCCTTTAAGTGCTGAAACGCTAACTCCTGTGCGTCTCCCCAACGATAAACCACGCCCTTCTGCGTTAGTGAAGTAAGAGGCTGAGCAACCTTAGAAAAATCCTTGATAAATCTCCTGTAGTAACCCGCCAATCCCAAGAATTGGAGAATTTCCGTTGGCGTTCGAGGTGCAGGCCAGCTCTTGATTGACTCCACCTTGGATGGATCAATGTGAATCCCATCCTTGTTCACTACGTGGCCCAAGAAATGGACTTCGCGAAGCCAGAAGTCACATTTTGAAAACTTGGCGTACAACTGTTCCTTTCGAAGGAGTTCCAAAATAAGCCGTAAGTGTTGCTCATGCTCCTCCTGACTTTTCGAATAAATCAGGATGTCGTCGATGAAAACAATGACGAACTTGTCGAGGTAGGGTTTGCACACCCTGTTCATAAGATCCATAAATATGGCAGGCGCGTTCGTTAGCCCAAATGGCATGACCATAAACTCGTAGTGGCCGTAGCGTGTTGTGAACGCTGTTTTGGAGACGTCCTCATCCCGGACTCTCAGCTGGTGATATCCTGACCTTAAGTCTATTTTGGAGTAGTAGCTCGACCCTTGCAGCTGATCGAATAAATCATCTATGCGCGGAAGAGGATAACGATTCTTGATCGTCACCTTGTTGAGTTCGCGGTAGTCTATACACATCCTGAACGTACCGTCTTTCTTCTTTACGAATAACACTGGAGCTCCCCAAGGCGAAGAGCTAGGACGTATAAAACCCTTTTCCAAGAGTTCTTGTAGCTGCTTTGACAGTTCTTCCAATTCAGTTGGAGCTAGACGATAAGGTGCTCGAGCTATGGGCGCTGCTCCTGGAGCGAGTTCGATCTGGAATTCGACTTGACGATGAGGCGGTAACCCAGGTAATTCCTCAGGAAACACTTGAGGAAAATCGCGTACTACAGGAATATCCTCAATCTTTTTCTCCTTCTTCGATGTATCTGTAACGAGAGCTAAAACAGCTGTGTGGCCCTTTCGTAAGCACTTCTGAGCCTTCAAGAAAGAAATGATGCCACTCACGACACCACTCTTGTCGCCTTGAACTTCGAGAGGTTCTTTACCAGAACGTGGAATACGAATGATCTTCTCCTTGCATAGGATCTCCGCTTGCTGTTGGGATAACCAATCCATGCCGATGACAATGTCGAAACTACTCAGAGTTATAGGAATGAGATCGATGGAGAAGGTTTGACCAGCGAGGATGAGATTACACCCTTTAACTATGTGCGTGGCCTCTAGGCTTTTACCATTAGCTAACTCTACGACATGTTTGGTGTTTAAGAGAGTTGGTGCACGTTTTAACATTTCACTAGCTTTTAGAGACATGTAACTTGTATCCGCACCAGAATCAAATAGTACAGTAACATAAAAGTCGTCAAGAAGAAACTTACCCATAACCACGTTGGGATCATTCCTGGCATCACCCTGACCGATCACAAACATACGGCCTCTAGCACCATTGTTGTTGTTGTTGTTTCCCCCATTGTTGTTGTTCCCATTGCCCTGGTTGTTGTTGTTGTTATTGTTCTGGTTCTGGTTTAACTGAGGGTAATCCCGCTTGTAATGACCTTCAGCCCCACACTGGTAGCATCCCCTGTTTCCCTGCTGCTGCTGAGGCTGGTTTCGTGGAGCAGGTGGCTGTTGTTGCTGGTTCTGATTCGCAGGCCGTGAACTCCTGCAATCTTTAGCTTCGTGCCCGATTTTGAGACATCTCTGACAGTAGGCCTTGCGACACTGGCCACTGTGGTGTTTGTAGCACCTGTTACACAGTGGATGATTTCCCCGATAACCACTCTGTC